>CM053783.1:616442281-616715191 GCA_028749045.1 Cupressus sempervirens
GACCTCTCACTTAATAGAGGGTATTAGCATCCAAATACATCATTTTTGGGTATTTACAAGAGCATTTGTAATTTTTTGCAAACAATTGTCAAAATTGACAAAGAGTTGTCAGTAACTTTTCTTTCAAAATACAATTTTTCCAATATTGCTTCCTAGAACTTAATCACTTGGTAATTTGAAACACTTAGGACCTAAATAAGGTGTAATGACTCAAAAAAAAATATTAGAGTCAATTTATTAGCTAAAAAAAATAAAAAATAAAAATCCTTAGGACTATGATAGCTTAGGCTTATATGACACCTTAAGTTTCCTTGAACTCACAAACAAGGATCAACCTTATTACAAAAAACAAAAACCAACATATTACTAAGGTGGATTGTCACCCCTTTTCTTCCATCATGAAACTCCTTCAATTTGATGAGACGACTTGTCATGTCACCTTGGTGCCCTCTGTATCACCTAATCTAGGAGTGTAAATTTAATACTAACATTAATTAAACATTCACAAAACCAAATAAGTAAACACTTATGATAAGCTCCTTGGGTCCAATAAGGAAGACAAATCAAGAATAATAAGCTCCTTGGGTCTAACGTATGGTAATGTGGATATGTACCTGGTGGATAAGGGATGCATGCTCACGATGTGATCAAGCTTGCAAAGGATGGGGGTTTTTATCAATCTTGTAGATGGGTGAGGGTTTTAACAATGGAGGCGTGGATGTATCTTAGCATGGTAATGATACAAAATAGGTATGATGTAGTAGCCAGTGGGGCATTATAAGTTTTCATGAAAGTGGATGATGGATTATGCGAGGGAAGGGCTTTATTTATAGGACAAGGGGTAGAGAGATCGATAGTCAAGATGTAAGGATGAAAGAATGGTGAGGGAGGGCTAGGATGCTTTTGAAAAGAGAGAACATGGATTGTGCTTGTTTGGAGCCAATCAAGGAGTGACACTTGTCACAAGGAGGATGAGTGTGAGGGGATGTGCAAATGGTTGGTCAAAGGGAGTAATGAGGGAGGATGAGTGCGTAAGAGGGGTGTAAGAGGCATTAAATAGCATGTAAGAGCCATTAATGCTCTTAGATAGGGACAGAAGAGGAGAAAGGAGACTTGTTGACTTTGGCTTGGGTTAGCAAGTCTTAACCCTTGCTTAAAGTTGTGCACATGTTTAGGAGGGGGTTTAGACTTAGCTTAGGAAGGGGGTTAGGGGGAAAGTGGCTTAGCTTTGATGGGATGGGTTAGTTAGGTGGCTAAGTGAGGTTAGTATGGGTGAATGGGTTGGATTAGGGGTAAAGGTAGGGTTTAGGGATTTTTAGGGGTTTGGATATAAAATGGGGGATGCGAGATTAAATTAAATAGATTTGAGGATCTATGCAATTTAATAAAAGAAATAGGGTTTTAATTGATAAATTGATTTTATGTTATCATTTGATTTTATCAACTGAACTATAGTTAATTAAATTAATTAATTAACTAGGGGATGACAATTAATTAATTAAATAATAAATATTTAATCAATGATTTCATAAGAGACGACTAAATGTGATTACCTATTTGTGTAATTAGATTTAGGTGTCTACATTTTGCCCTTCTTTGACGTAGTGTTGGGACAACACTATTTCAAAGAATTTTGAATATAAATGATGCAAATAAGACTTTCTAAAGCAACATGGTTGCCCCAGTTTTGAGTAGAAGAGGAGAGAATGGCTTGTGTGATTCCCCCTCAAGAAGACAATGAGGAAGAATATTAGGCTCGATGAATTCTTGAAAAGTAAAAGAATATAGGGCGGGTAGGAGGGCATAGATGGATTAAAAGAGGGTGAAAATGATAAGAAATGGGAAAAATAAATAAGGTTGGGGGAAAAGGAGGTCACAATAAGAGTCACAAAGGAAAATAGCGCACCATAGGAGGCATATAAGTGGCTTGAGGGAGACTACAAAGGGTTATTTTCTTTTAGATGAATGATGAGATATTACTATTGGGAGCTCTGATTTGGATGATAAGATGGTTGTGCTTGAACAACTGGAGCATTGGGAAAATGTGGTATGATAAGTATGGGTGCAGTAGACACCAGATCAATCAATAGGGTTGAAAAATCAATCTTTAATTTTTTATTTTGTAGCATTTTTAGCATTCCTGCAATGTAGAAAACACAATCCCATGGACACAAGTCTAGTGGGATCACGATCCCACAAAAAATGGCTAGAGGGGAAGGGTAAAATAGGAGGTAGAGACAATTTTTGTAAAATTGCAAATTTGGTTAGGGATCATTTGTGGGAATGCAACTCAGATAGTGGGAAAGTAATCCCATTAGTGAAAATGTGCTCAAGGTGGGAGAAATGCAATTTTTCTAGAATAGGTAGGGTCAAAGTAGGAATAGGATAAGGGTTGACTGACAGGATAAAGTCCAAGCATGATCTCGCTATAAGTGGAGTGAACAGGATCACAAGGTTTTAACTTGCATAGGATCACACCTGCGGGAATGTGGGTTAGGATTCTTGGGGGTCAAACCATTTAAAGAGCAAGCCTACAAGGACGTGTGTCAGTGGGATTGTGAGTTTTGAGCATTCGCAAGAATGCCATGGTAGGAATGTAGGAAAAAGGGGGAAAGGGGTGTAGACAAAATAACAATTTGGTAGAGGGATGTGGGGTAGAAGTTAGGTGATGTAAATATGAAAAGGAATACTGACATGTGATTGGTTTGTGTGCAGTGGTCCTTAGAAACTCTAGTGTCTAGTGAGTGACATGAAACCATACTACATGTCAAAGAGTAGCTTACATCAATAGTCTAGGCGAGGATTGATGGCATTGACCTCTGGTAGCTAGCGAGATTGCCCTATACACATGCTTATATGGTAATGGTGACTGCCTTGTGCAAGTGTTGGCATAGTGAGATAGGCAGATTCCACCTCCTAATAGGAGAGATGATCGTGACACTAGAGGATGTGTACAAGATTTTTAGATTGCCAATGTGAGACACTAGTGATGGTGATGAGAGAGATGACTAGAGAGGTAGTAGTGCAGGGGTTGGGAGTAGCATACCAGATCTAAAGGGGGCTATTCCCTTTGGATGAGCACTTGGATTGGGTAGCCATGGAGAAGCAGATCTATTTTTATGTATGCAAGTTAGTATCGAGGTACATTACCCTAGATATAGGCATGATAGGAGTCACGTTGGCATTGATACTGACTATTATGCAGATAGTGTATGTTGGAGTCCCTATGGTCTAGGGGTTGTTGATGTTAGCAAAGTTGCACTAAGATCTACACTAGATAGTCTATCAAGGGGCTAGACGACAAGGGAGAAGTGTAAGATTTTTGACATTGCTATAGGTGTGGGCTTGGGAGCATATCACAACATTCAGGTTGATTGGACAGAGGGATAGGTAGGCATAGGAGCTAGTTTCTTATAGCTAGGGGGATCCATTAAAATACCATCATACAGAGAAGGTGGACTACTAGCAATCCCAGATAGATGAGATTCAGGCAGTGGTATGGATACCATACATGGGTCTTAGGCCATGGGCAAAGGATGGACAAATTTTACCCTACACTATTTCACCATATTTCATTTTTGAGCAATGGGAGTATATTGCTAAGCAATATTGACTGGCTAGGGCCTTGCAACAATTTGGATGGGTGCAAGTGGCTCTAGGGGAGTTGAAATGGTATCAATAGGTCACATGCCAACCAGTGTCGATGTTTGAGCTAGTGCTCTAGAGGGACCTGGATTACTACAGGCTTGGTGAGAGTTAGTGCTATAGTAGTAGGATTGGTTTGGTAAAGTGGTAGATACAGGCTCCACATAGGAGTATTGAGATTAGTTTGAGCGGTCAAGGCCCATAGGCTATGTGTAGGTGACGAGAGCCATAATGGTGGTAAGAGAGATGGCCTAGGCAGCTAGACATAGTAGATATATAGCGAGAGGATTGTGATAATGGGTAGAGGTAGTGGCATGGGAGGAGGGGCTTTGAGAGCATTTTTCATCTCTTCCCATTTAGAGTTTACAGGTGGGGTAATGGGTGCCCTCAGTCTAGGTGCCCCCATTGTGGGATATGTAGCAAATGTTGAAGGCTAATATGGGAAACCTTGACTTCCATATGGTGGTGGCTGAAAAATAGGTTGCATTACTATTGGGATGGATGTTATGGTGTCATGCCCAGAATGCAGGGCATGAACACACGAACAAATTTTTTTAAAAAGTGATAATAGGATTAAATGTAATACATAAGTATAATTAAAAAATTTAAGTACTAATCAAATACGAAATCTCGAGATGTAATTTCCATTCATGCAACTTCAAATTTATTTGACATAATTCAAATTTAAACTGTTTTATTATATACCATTAATTTGTCCAATTAACATAAATCAAATGAATGAAATTTCAAAGTGTATAATGTTACAGTAAGGTAAAACATCATCTCATCAAATTTCAAGTAAACATGTGCAAAGAAAAACTAAAATACTAGACAACTCATGCAAGAATACTACTCTTTTTTTCTTTTTTTTCTTTTTCAACAATGTGGTTCCATAAATTTTCATTTATTTTATTGAACCACCTGATTCAAAGGCTCC
The DNA here is from genome assembly GCA_028749045.1 of Cupressus sempervirens. Lineage (NCBI taxonomy): Eukaryota > Viridiplantae > Streptophyta > Pinopsida > Cupressales > Cupressaceae > Cupressus > Cupressus sempervirens. The sequence continues at coordinate 616,446,864 of CM053783.1, forward strand.
ATCGAGAAAGAACCAGGAAGAAAACCTGACTTCATAGCCATTTCAACAAAGAGTTTAAAATATAAATTTTTTACACAGGATTAAAATCTCGAAGAGAAATCTCCCAACATAACTGAATTTTACTAACAATTGAATTTCCTTCTTGGCCCTTAACAAGGGATTCATTATGAACTTTGCAATACATCACAATGATCATGGAGAGAACAAAAACTGACCGAGAGGCAACCAATCATAACATGAAGACAAAAATCATATATTCACTCCCATCCCAGGTTTGCACAACAGGTTCAACATTGAACTAGACTAGGGAGAAGGTGGATTTTTCTAACAGGAGACATCAAACAAAACACCATAACATATGCCCAAACGGGGCTAAAATCTCAAGAACTTCTATTCTTCCATGGATGCCTTTTTAAGGCTAATATAATAAGAACTTTTGTTCTTCCATTCTTACATACCAAAACTCAAAACGTGGTTTGTGCTGATAGGTAGGGGCCCATAACACCCTACCCTCTTTCCCTCTTCTCATCCTAAGAAGAGAATCTACACTATTGGAGTCCAACTAAAGACCTTCTCCTGTGTATGGCCACTTTTGCCTTATTCGAGGGTGAGTAATGCCAACACACCCATACAATCCATTCGAAATTTAAAGCAAAACACAAAGGAAAGACATTCAAGAAAAACTATCTCAATCCCTCCCAAACATACTCAACACACACACGAACATACATATGCAATAAAAATGAAACATGAAGCACAACATAAAAAAAAATGAGGTGAAGTATTCCTACCTTCAAAATTGGGTTATGGCAATTGAACAAGTTTGAGATGAGCATTCCCTTCCTTCCCCTTCTCCTTCAATCCTGAATTCCACTCTAAAACTAGAGGTTGGGTGAACAACCAAACCCTCTCAAATATGCCCCTAAATAAGATCATAAACTCAACCATCTCTAAAAGAAATAACTCCCCCAATTGCCCAAAAGTTCTAGAGGCTTCTAACTCAACTACACCTAAGGCTAACCTCAAAGTGGAGTTAAACTCATTCAACTCATGATGAAAACTATCAATTTTCGCAATAAAGTAAAAATTGGGTTTTTGAGTGACCATGAAAGTCAACAAAAGGGGCTAGGGGGGTGGAAAATGCCCCTAACCCATATCCATACCCCTTGGGTACTTATATTTCATGATTTTAGGCCTTAGGGATTAAATAGGGACTTAAAAAATGCTAAGAAATTTAAGGACTATCTAACAACCTTCAAAAAGTAGATTAAACACTAATTTAGATTAGGGGTAATTAGCCTCAATTACTCACTGATTAGCAAAAATGTCACTAACCTAGTCTAACTTAGATCTTTAGCTTACTTGGTTGACCGTAACTATCATATTGGAATGCATATATATAATTAACAAGTGTCAAGCGACACTATAAAAATACTGTACAAAACATTAACATTTTAAGATTACAGAATGATACATTCATTCAATCCATGACACAAATAAAATATGAATAATAAGGTTTGTATCTTTTGTTAGATTCAACCCTAGTTTCCACAATCAATACATAGGTTTCAATTTCATTTCTCTATTATATTTTTCATCTAAAATATCCTACACACTCATTGCACACATCAATAGCTCAAGAAAATCACATACATATATTCAAAACTTATCTGGATAGTTACATAAATCAAAACATAAATCTTTCATATAATTAACTGTTTAGTTCATTTTCTCTCACATTTAATCATTAGTGATTATATAATCAATATAACATAACTTATTCATTAATTCAAATTATGATACTAGAATAATCATCATTTAGGCCTGCATATACCTAAACATCATAACATTACCAACAACGAATACTAAACCATTTGAATGCATATAATCCTAATCATTGAGGTACCATAATCAATAACATCATCATGAAGTGAAACACCTTGTATCATCATTAATGTGAATTAATGTTTAAACAGTCAAGATAACATAGTAGTTTTCCAATCTTTATGTATTAAAACATGGATGTATCTGTTGATCTCAATTTCTATTAGGACATTCAAACCATAATACATTACTTCATATCCACTTCAAATTGCCTATAACATATTTGATAGGGAATTTCATATTAATAAGTACATACGAGGAGGGACCTTACATCCTCCCCCACTAGCCTTTGACTTTCTCTTGGAAGTCACACAACTAACATGTTCGTCTTATGCTAGACCTTGTCTAGAATTGTTCCAAGATTTATTCTTGTAAAATTAATGATTAATAATTCGTATACATACTCCGAAATGATAAAATAATTACCTAATTATTCTTACTAAAATTGAAGTTCAATCCAAAACTTTGACATGGTTACATTTTCTAGGGTCAAACACTCTTTAAAACATATCAGTCACATATAAACAACTTTCTAATATAATATAAATATACTTATAGAGTCTCTAGCAATAATAATATCATAAGATGTTCTAATTTCTACATACCCATTCATCGGGTAATCAACTGTACAAGATTCCTTCAAATAAGGTTTCATATTAAGCACCTTGTTCCTCTAGAAGTCCATTTGGTTAACTTGTAACCTTAACCAAATTTATGTTGGGGTGCAATTTCATAACTCATAACATCCAACGGATATCACTAGTCCTATTCTTGAAGTCCGGGAGAGGGTGGGGCACGAATACTCTCACTCATAACCCCAAACCCTAATGTTGAATATACACTTAATCGTCAGGAATCCCTTTTGGTAGGCCCATCATATGTCACTTGCCAACAAAATTTAAAAGAAAGTGCCTCACAATTTAAATTCAACATCAAGGATGAAATATCCAATGCAAAAGTCTGAAACAAAAGAAATAAAGAGTGGCCACAATAGAAAAATATTAATTAAGAAGTAAAAACATGACTTAGAGGCAAATAGAATTATCAATAATATAGTTTGGCTAAATAGCCCCACATGACACTGTTGGCAAAAAGGAAAAACATTAAAATACCAACATCTGAAATCAAACAAATAAGGAAATAAATCCAATTACTCACAAAATTTACATTACTGACATAATGCGGTTGTACCAAGGTCACTGACAAAAATGAGGAATCTTAGGTCTTCCAAATACATTGTAGGGATCTTGAATTAAAATTGGATGGTTATTATTATTATTATTGTTGTTCTCAAACCTCATTCTTATGTTATATAAATATCCTAACCAAATCATCGATTAATAGTTTGACTTATATTGACTTAAAAAACACTATTCATTTACCTACCTATACAACTACAAATCATGAACCTATTCCACGACTTATGTCCCATTTAATTATTTAATATCTCCAATAGATTTAATTTAGATAGCTATAAAGAAAAAAATTCTAAAAAAAATTCTTGAATTATATTTTACTAACATAATATTAACTAAACAAAATACTAAGTAATGACATTTTCAAGTCAGTTTAGCAACAAATTAACAAATTTGCATCTTATTAATCAAAATATTAAAATTACAACAAACAACCGACTATACTAATATTAACATCTAATATACAAACTGATCTTAGAACTTTGACATAATTTAATAAAGTAATTTAAACATTAATTTAAAACTTTAAAATATAATATTAATTTAAACAACATATCTAAAACATTTAATATAATTTAAATAAAATAAAGATAACATTATATTTAAAATCATAGACTTATTTAACATTAAATAACATCAATGTGCTCTATTAAAAGAATACTAAACTAAATTATAACTAACTAAAAACACACTAAAACACTAACATTATCTAATCTTAAAATATCATTATACTAAACTTTACTAGCTTCACCATTAACTAAAACTAAACCTCTAACATAACTAACCTTAACCCCCTAGCCATAAATAAAATAACACTTGACAAAATAAATAAATTTCTAGTAACTCACAACAATTTCCTAATATTCTAACCACCCTCTAATAATAACTAATTTTAACCACATTATGTTTTATTAATATCTAACTAATCCTACTTAATCCCTAACACTCCTTAAACCTGAAATATCTACTAGAACTCACGTACTACCCCAACCAGGCCACTTGGCCACTAACCCCACCCATCTCACACTCAAGGCCCATTACTTCAACATGACATCACAAGGAGTGTGCTTACCCATGTTGCAGGCCACTTGGGCACTTCGAACAATGTACCTAAGGAAAGTCATTCCTCCTTCACGCATAGCAAGGGAGGTTGCATGTTGCATGGATGTTGGGGGAATAAGAATGACAAGATGGATTCTTTGAGTGAAGTAGTGGAAATAGTGACAACTATCATCTGGACTGCATCTGCTCACCATGCTGCTATAAGCTTTGGGAAACACACTTCATTCCAATGAAGGGAACACTTGAATATGATGAACTACTCAAGAACCCATATGCATATTTCGTCAAGATTGTGTCTACTCCAACGTAGGCAACCATTAACATGGCTGTTTTGGAGATTTTGTCAAAGTATGCAAGACATGAGGTTTATGTGGGATAGTTGCAAGGTTCTACTATGGATAGAGTAGATGATCCATGACTGGCATAAGCATTTGCGAATTTTTTAGCAGACATGACCAAAATTGAGAAGAACATAATTGAGAGGAACGATAAATGCAAAGTTTATAAGAATAGGACCAGACCTGTAAGGGTTTTCCTCAACTTGTAACATGTCATCTTGAAAGTGTTTATCTAAGCCAGGAACCATTTGAAGCAATTTTAAAATTGTGTCATTCTCTTTAGAGTTTGACTATATTAAAATGCTCATTGCCTTTAAAATCGAAATTAGTGTCCTCCCCTCTTAAATCTCTCACTCTTCTTCCACTTAGGGATGAAATCTACTCTATGGAAGTGAATTGCCTAATGTTGGAAAGCATTAAAATCACTAAATGCTTTGAACTCAATGTGGTCAACATATATTTACCTGTATGTGTTCATTTGGAAGCGAATTAGTTGAGTCTGGAAAAACAAAAACCTCATGATTTTGATTTCGGTATTAAGTGTTTAATGGACTGGGAGTTAAGATTCTTTCTTTGTCTTTGATGGGCATGGATAATAAATCTCTACAAACATTATCAACCCTTTTCAGAATATCTATTGTAATCCCATGGTTGACAAGTATGAAAAATCCCCATACTTTGCAGGCCACTCTAAGTTGGTGAGCACCAGATGATCTTGAAGCTGGGTGAGATCTTGACCGTCCAAGTGCTATGGAAAAGTGGAAATATCAATAACAGGGAGATCAACTTGAGAGGCAATAATGGTTTCAAGGGAGAAAGACATTTTGTATGCTACTACAATTACACAAGAGATGAAGTTCATCTATAGCCAAAACATTCACAAGGTGCCAAAAAAATTGAATCTTTCAGAGGGAGAATATTGAGGACTCGCATATTTAGATCTATCTTGGAGGAAGAATTGAAATCCCATAAAAAGGAATCTCTCAAAACCAATGCACATGCTATTTAATAACCCAAAAAAAAATGCAAGTTGAAATTATATAGTGACAATCACAAAGTAAGTTTTCTATGTATTTTTATTAACGTTAAAGAATACTATACTATACGTCTATTTGATCCACATATTGTGCTTCCACTATACATATATTTAGGAGGACAATCAGAAGATTTGTAATCAAGATTATAAACGAAAAATAGGAAAGGAACGCATGGGAGAGGAAGAAAAAAAAAAGGTTTTAAAATTTAATAGTAATATAAAATTTTGCCATGCTAGGTTTGGATATTCAAATACTAGATACTCTTCTCTAAACTGCTAATCAGTAATTGTTTACATGTCAAGTTTAGCTTTTTAAGACATAATTTGTTTTAAAACACCATGAAAATTTATTACTGAATAGAATACATATGATGTTCAATTCTTTTTGTACGCCTCTTATAATGGTAATACATAAGAATGGCTAGTCTTTGCATTTTTCAAATGTGGTATCAAATAATATCTTCTCCATTGTCCCTTTTTCACCACAAATCTATTTTCCATTGTTTAGCTCTGCCCCATAAAATGCCTGGTACGAAATTGCCAACTTAAGACTACCATCTTGCAAGAGATTATAAAATTAAAACAATGGGAAAATATGTAAAAACTCACCTCTGATAGAAAAAAAACTTCTAATCAGGCTACGAAAATGTAGAACATGTTGGCAGCCTTGCAAGTTAATAACCTGACCCGAATCTTACTACAATCTATCCACTTGGCAAGTGACCACCCAAACCTGGCACTTCCCTAGGGTCCCCTCACTTTGAATGATGCTCCAATAGGGAAGTACGATAGCCAAAGAGGGAGGAGGGAGTTTCGTAAAGAAATATGGCAATCATTTAATTCTCTTGACTTTAATCTTTCCATTGGCACATTAGTTGAGAGTGACTATTTTTATTTTTAAAAAGGGTGGAAGTGACATGTTGGAAGGGGATGCAGGTGGGTCATCAAACTTTCAAGCGCCTCCTTGTTTGACCTTGCTAGCGTCTATTCCCATGTCTTTTCCCTGCATTTCCCAAGGGAACATTTTAGTCCTTGCCTTCCCCAAGGTGGGTACGTAGGACATGAGAGGCCTAATTTATGTTTTAAATCTTCTCTAAAAATAAATGCTCAGACTTTAACAATTTTACTTTTTGTCAATCATTTTGTCCAATCCTCTTATCATGTCAGGTCTAACATGGGGGCACATGAAAGACTTAAGAGGCATTTTGGCGGGACGAGATTTAAAGAGTAGTGGGTTTAAAGATTAATTGGTGATGACTTAGGATATTTAGAATAGATATTTAGAAATATATTATATCCAATTTAAAAAAACAAAAAAAAATTACAATATTAATCAAATAATAATGAGGTCATTTAGAGGAATCTAGGAGAATATGCTCTGTTCTAAATGAATTAAATTTCTCCTCATACAAATGGCAGAGAATTTTAGCTCAAAGAATGTAAAATTTACACAAGTCCTATATTTTTATCTAAGGGTGGGATTTTCAAATTTATTTATTTAGCCAAAGGGGGGTGGATTTTTTTTAAAAATTTGAATTATAACATAGAGTTTAAATGTCTTGTTAATACAATAAGATAGGATTATTTCCCCTTTCAATCAAATACGAAAATACAAAAGGAGATTTAATTCATGTAGTTTTAAACGTCCACACTTTACATGGACTCATTGTAGCCCAAGTGTTACGAAATCTAGCTCTGATACCAAAATGTCATGCCTAGAATGCAGGGCATGAACACACCAACAAATTTTTTTTTAAAGTGATAATAGGATTAAATGTAATACAGAAGTATAATTACAAAATTTAAGTACTAGCCAAATACAAAATCTTGAGATGTAATTTCCATTCATGCAACTTCAAATTTAATTGACATAATCCAAATTTAAATTGCTTTATTATATACCATTATTTTGTCCAATTAACATAAATCAAATAAATGAAATTTCAAAGTGTATAATGTCATAGTAAGGTAAAACATCATCTCATCAAATTTCAAGTAAACATGTGCAAAGAAAAATTGAAATACTAGACAACTCATATGCAAGAATACTACTCTTTTTTTTTTTTTTTTTTTCCAACAATGTGGTTCCATCTTTTTTCATTTATTTTATTGAGCCACTTGATTCAAAGGCTCCATCGAGATAGAACTGGAATGAAAACTTGACTTCATAGCCATTTCAACAAAGAGTTTAAAATATAACATTTTTACACAGGATTAAAATCTTGAGGAGAAATCTCCCAACATAATTGAATTTTACTAACAATTGAATTTCCTTCTTGACCCTTAACAAGGGATTCATTACGAACTTTGTAATACATCATGGTGATCATGGAGAGAACAAAAACTGACTGTGAGACAACCAATCATAACATGAAGACAAAAATCATATATTCACTCCCATCCCAGGTTTGCACAATAGGTTCGACATTGAACTAGACTAGGGAGAAGGTGGATTTTTCCAATAGGAGATGATAGACACAACACCATAACATATGCCCAAATGGAGCTAAAATCTCAAGAACTTTTGTTCTTCCACAGATGCCTTTTCTAGGCTAATATAACAAGAACAACTTTCGTTCTTCCATAGATGCCTTTTCTAGGCTAATATAACAAGAACTTCTATTCTTCCATTCTTACATACTAAAACTCAAAATGTGGTTTGTGCTGATAGGTAGGGGCCCATAACACCCTACTCTCTTTCCCTCTTCTCATCCTGAGAAGAGACTCTGCACTATTGGAGTCCAACTAAAGACCATCCCCTGTACATGGCCACTTCTACCCTATCCGAGGGTGAGTAATGCCAACACACCCATATAATCTCTTCAAAATTCAAAGCAAAACACAAAGGAAAGACATTTAAGAAAAACTATCTCAATCCCTCCCAAACATACTCAACACACACACGAACATACATATGCAATAAAACTGAAACATGAAGCACAACATAAACAAAAATGAGGTGAAGTATTCCTACTTTCAAAATTGGGTTGTGGCAATTGAACAAGTTTGAGATGAGCATTCCCTTCCTTCCCCTTCTCCTTCAATCCTAAATTCCACTCTAAAACTAGAGGTTGGGTGAAAAACCAAACCCTCTCAAATATGCCCCTAAATGAGATCCTAAACTCAACCACCTCTAAAAGCAATAACTCCCCCACTTGCCCAAAAGTTCTAGAGGCTTCTAACTCAACTAGACCTAAGGCTAAACTCAAGGTGGAGTTAAAGTCATTCAACTCATGATGAAAACTATCAATTTTCGTAATAAAGCAAAAATTGAGTCTTTGAGTGACCATGAAAGTTAACAAAAGGGGCTGGGGGGGTGGAAAATGCCCCCAACCCATACCCATACCCCTTGGGTACTTAGATTTCATGATTTTAGGCCTTAGGGATTAAATAGGGACCTAAAAAATGCTAGAAAATTTAAGGACTATCTAACAACCTTCAAAAAAATAGATTAAACACTAATTCGAATTAGGGGTAATTAGCCTCTATTACTCACTGATTAGCAAAAAGTCACTAACCTAGTCTGACTTAGATCTTTAGCTTACTTGGTTAACCTTAACTATCATGTTGGAATGCATATACAATTAACGAGTGTCAAGGGACACTATAAAAACACTGTTACAAAACATTAACATTTTAAGATTATAGAATGATACATTCATTCAATCCACGACACAAATAAAATATGAAAAACAAGGTTTGTATCTTTTGTTAGATTCAACCCTAGTTTCCACAATCGGTACATAGGGTTTAGTTTCATTTCTCCATTAGATTTTTCATCTAAAATATCCTGCACACTCATTGCACACATTAGTAGCTCAAGAAAAGCACATACATATATTCAAAATTTATCTAGATAGTTACATAAATCAAAACATAAATCTTTCATATAATTAATTGTTTAGTTCATTTTTGCTCACATTTAATCATTAGTAATTATATAATCAATATAGCATAACTTATATACTACAATAATCATCATTTAGGCCTGCATATACCTAAACATCATAACATTACCAACAACAAAAACTGAACCATCTGAATGCATATAATCCTAATCATTGAGGTACTATAATCAATAACATCATCATGAAGTGAAACACCTTGTATCATCATTAGTGTGAATTAATGTTTAAATAGTCGAGATAATATAATAGTTTTCCAATCTTTAAGAATTAAAACATGGATGTATCTGTTGATCTCAATTTCTATTAGGACATTTAAACCATAAGACATTACTTCATATCCACTTCAAATCTTCTATAACATATTTAATAGGGAATTTCATATTAATAAGTATATACGAGGAGGGATCTTACATATGGGTTGTTGGAATGTATGTTGGCATAATGTTGCATTTTCTGGGTAGATTTTTGTTGAGGAATATAGGTAGGAGGTCTTTTCACTACTAGATAATTCTGCAAGGATGTCTCAGCATATTTCTAGTGTGATAACTATGGTTGAAAAGAGGGTAATGTAGCTAATACCCTTGCCATGCTTTCAGAGTGTATACCTTGCCCAATATATGTGGGTTGTGCTCCTTCTTGAGAAAAAAAGAGAGTATTAATAGGTGCCAAGCAATTGATGTGAGGAAGAGCATTCATGATTGGGTATTGTGAAGGAGTGGTGATTTGGCTATTACCTAAGGGTTGCACAAAAAAATAGTTGGTAATGGGTGGTAATGAATAAACTTGGGGAGAAAGGGATGAATGTGACTAATATATGGACATGGCGATAGTACTAAAGGAGATACTAGTGGTAGGCCCTTGTGTCATACCAAAACTCCAAGGTCCTAAAGGAAATAAGGATGAAGTACTTTAGCTAGTGACAAATGGATTGATAGTGATAATGGGGAGGATGGAAGATGAAGTATTTGACCCTAAAGGAGGCATTCCTGTAGTGCACTAGGATGTAGTTTGGATTGTTATGGTACTTGTAAATGAATTGGACGTGTTTTGAGATGGAAGGGAAAATGTAGTGTTACTAGTTGGAAAAGGAGAATATTTCAAAATAGGGATATGGGTGGTGGAAGTAGATACAGATGGTACATTTTTGGTTGGTTGGGATATGGTATGAACTAAGGGTCAAATGAGGATGGATTGAATATTTTGTAGAATGGGAGCAGTGGCTTGTGTTGAGGGGATATTTGGGTTTGTTGGTTCTCCTTTTGTTGGTTGGTACTCATTTCTCAGTGAAAAGAAAGGACCATGAGGGGAAAATGTCCTAGAGGATAGTGGTTGCCATTCAAATAGAGGATGTGTAGGATCTATAATGTTGGGAGGTGGTGGTCATCCAAAATCAAAGGCACCAACATTGTCTGTTAAGAAGTTTTCCATAATGGTCTCTCTATTTCTATCTATGATGCCATTAACAATGGTTATATATCCAGGTTAGTTCATGAAAACATCAATATCTATTAAAGAAATTGTTTCTTCTCGTAGTGGATCCAGTGGTGTCATGGAAACCATGGGGTATGGCTAAGCTCGAGCTGTGCTGTTACTAAAATTAGGATCCATGTCCTTCTCTTTCCATTTGTTCTTATTGAAACATGTGGTAGGTGTCATGAAATGTTGACTTTCCTAAGGATAGAATGCAAAAGGATAATGATAAGTGTATGTGAAAAGATGATTTATCTAGGTGTGACTAGAGTGGAGGGATTGCCTAATATGCAAAGGAGAATGTTTGAAAATGTTTTTAGTGATATCTAGGAAGCCTAAATGATATGGTACTAAGTGAAAGAGATTGTGTTTCCTTTAAGTGTGAGCTTGAGAATGTGTTGGTGATATCAAAAACCTAAGGAAGCCTTATGACCTTTTGGAAGAAAAATGGGGATCAAGTGTGTAGCCCAACCTTTTGCTTAAGGTGATGTGGGACACAAGTGACAATTTATCCCAAACAATGCTTAGTTTAGAGACAACTATGATAGCAAGATGGGTGGAGATTTCTTTAGGGAAATAAAGCTCAATGAGGTGATGCTAAATGTTTCTAAGTACAAAGTTAACTAATGAAGGATACTAGGGCTTAATGATGCTTAATTTGTAGAATTCTTGAAAACAAGGTTGATGAAAAAAGGGGAGGAGATGATTCTATTAAAAGCTTAAATGGGGTGGTGGAACTATGTGAAAGACTAAGCCTATGAGGAGATAAATGCATAAGTGTGTGTGGAAAAAGGAGGACCTAATCAAAGTAAGTAACACTAGAGTTATCGATAAGGCTATGGTTGACACCTTGTCAGAGAGTTAGGTTTTGAGTTTTGTAATCCCACTTAGTTTGTAGTGCAACATTTGCACCATCTGTCTCAGCTTGGTCTAGTTTAACAATCCTTGGGTTTGGGGTATACTTCTTATGTTCTGCTTTTATTTCCTTATAAACTAGTATTTGTGGAAGTTTAGCCTTTTTAAACTTGGTCTTGGTTTGGTTTGACATGAGATAACTCTAGGAGATTCACTCACAACTGTGGGATTTTATAGGTAGTGACTACTCTAAGTATACCTTTTAACCTTGGGTTGGAAACATAAATCAGTTGGGGAATAGCTAAGTTTCCAAAAATGGTACAGTAAAGTGGGGCAAATTAGGCTTAAGATTGTTGCAAATAAACTTGCTAACAATCCTTTTGGACAAAGATAAGGATGACCTATTTTGAAAATGAATGTTTTGTTTTATATGAATAGTTTTCAGTCAAGTAAGATGGGTAACAAGAGTATTTTGAAAAAGATAACTTTGGACCAAGGAGAAAGAAGTTTTTTTTGGCAATTGGACTTTGTTAATGACTGTTTTGGAGATAATAAGGATAGTTTTGAAAAAGGAAAAGTTCAACTACCAAGACTAAAGTTGTTGCAAATGGATTTGCTAACAACCATTTTTCAGATAACAAGGGTAGGACTTTTCTTAGATGACTGATTTTGAGAAAACAATTTCTCAAAGGATAAAGAAACTTTGAGAAAGACAAACAAATGATCTCTTTAGCAAAAGGATTTGATAATAACCATAGAAACTATGTATGTTTTTACAAATGTTTTTCACGAGTCTTTTGCACAAATAAGACAATTCAAACACACTTTTTATCCCTAAGGTCAAATTTTGGTTGCATTATGCTATTCAATGGCCCACAACTTGATGTCTCCTAATTCTAGTGCAATATGTCCCTCTAATTGAAGAGGTGAGTCGATACAAGAGTCGATTGACAAATGATACACATCAAAGAATCTTCAAGGTGTGGCAAATAGAAGTTCCCCTTATGCAAGAACAATGATCTTTAGAGATGAAACCCAAGTAGCCTTATGCCTCTACCAAGGGAGCACAATGGTGATTAATCTTGGGGGATGTTGTTTACCTTGCATTACAAGTAACATACCAAGGATAAAAGGGTAGCTACTAAGTTGGTTCATAATTAGGTCTATGGAGTCTCTCCAAATGGTTTTTACGTATGTGATCCACTTAAGGATATATTTTGGACATGCTGAAATCATGGGAAAGTTTTACCACCTTAGGCTACCCCTAGAAACACACTGCCCGAACTTATGAGATAGAGTGAGAAAGTTGACCTTTCCCCTCATTTATATATTGACCATATTTTTTAATAGTTTGAGCTTCTCACCAAAGGGGGACAAACTTCCCAAAGGTGGATGAACTTGCTAGAAGCACTCCTAGGTTGTTGTGAATGGTCTTGCTAATGACTTTGGTACATGAGTCATGTATTTAAATGGTCCTACTTTGCAAGAAATAGAGAAGCCAAAGATGTCCTTACAGGCACAATCTCAAAACACACAAGATACTTGGTTTATTTCTATTTGGATAATTTAGTGTATCCTAACAGACTTGTTTTTGAAGACAGCCATGATTTTAACATCCAACTTGTTCATTTCCAACTTTATAGGGATGGTCAACAAAAGGAAATCACATCAGCAAAATTAAATTGATTGACAAAGCTTTTAAAAGGAGAGAATAAGAACGAATTTTTCCTTTAGACATTCAAGATTTGATGGATTAATTTTAAGCCCTAAAATGGAAGTGTTTTCACATAATGTTTCTTTTCACTTTAAATGAAATGTTCATTACATTGGTACAAGTTTTAATACTTGGCATTCAAGAGTGGATTTTTTTAAATTAAACTATCCAAACATTCCAATGAAAAGAAAATTCTAATATTTAGGAATGCATTCCATGAAACAATAAAAATTATTCATTTTAAAGCATTTAAACATGGATTTTTTTAGCAAAAACCTGTTAGCATTTTGCCCCAACAAATACCTACAAAAAAAAAAAAAAAAAAAAGGTTTTCCACTGATTGGTCAATCCAGTGAACCCATGCATTTCAATCGTGATCTTGCAGCATTGGAACATAGCTAAAAGGTGGCATAATTGAAGTGCAGAGAACTGGTGAAACTGCAAAAAAATGGGTCAGAGGGAGAAAATAATAGAGCGACACCATGAGTTTATGGGGACACATTCCCATAGATAGATGTATTTGTGGGGATGTATTTGTGGGTTTGATAGTGGAAGGGAAAAATGGGGTATAATGGTCGACTAAATAGCTCAAGCATTTTTGCATGTCTTTTACAATGATCCCACTGGTAAAAACTAGTGTTCTCATGGGAATAGGGTTAGCGGGAATGATGAGGGTATTTTCAATGGCATGTGGTGGTGAGGTTTGTAATAGATAGCGATCCCACCCTCGTGGGTTCACATTCTCACTAGTTTATGATCATGGTCTTGTGGTTGTGGGATCGAAAACAAGGGCTGTTGAAATGTTGCTTAAATTAAGAGTTGAGTTTATGGCCGAGAGCGTGCTTCCAGATAAGAGACTATGGTGTTTTCAAATATGTTAGAGAACCACCTGCGTACAAAAATGAACACAAAAACATCAATTTGGTTAATCAAACATTTACAAGAAAAAGTGTGATTATAGTGACTCAAATGTGGGCTCCCACTAGGTGTACCAAAATGTATCACCTAATCTAGTAGTGTAGATTGAATACTAACATTAATTAAGCATTCACAAAACCAAATAAGTAAACACTTATGGTAGGACAAGGTTAACACCAAGAAAGAAGGAAAACCAAGAATGGTAAGCTCCTCAGGTGTAACCTATGGTAACGTAGATATGTCCTTGGTGGATAGGGGATATATGCTCACAATGTGCTCAAGCTTCCAAAGGATGGAGGTTTTTATCAAGCTTGTAGATGGGTGAAGATTTTAACAATGGAGGTGTATATGAATCTTAGCATGGTAATGATACAAAATGGGTGTGATGTAGTAGTCAGTGGGGCATTATAAGTTTGCATGAAAGTAGATGATGGATTGTGAGAGGGAAGGGCTTTATTTATAGGAAAAGCGGTAAAGAGATGGATGGCTAGGATGCAAGGATGAAATAATGGTGAGGTAGGGCTAGGATGCTTTTGAAAGGAGAGCACATGGATTATGTTTGTTTGGAGCCAATCAAGGAGTGACACTTGTCACAAGGAGGATGAGTGTGAGGGGATGTGCAAATGGTTGGTCAAAGGGAGTAATGAGGGAGGATGCATGTGTAAGAGGGGTGTAAGAGGCATTAAATGGCATGTAAGAGTCATTAATGCTCTTGGATAGGGATGCAAGAGGAAAAAGGAGACTTGTTGACTTTGGCTTGGGTTAGCAAGTCTTAACCCTTGCTTAAAGTTGTGCACATGTTTAGGAGGGGGTTTAGACTTAGCTTAGGAAGGGGGTTAGGGGGCAAGTGGCTTAGCTTTGATGGGATGGGTTAGTGAGGTGGCTAAGTGAGGTTAGTATGGGTGAATGGGTTGGATTAGGGGTAAAGGTAGGGTTTAGGGATTTTTAGGGGTTTGGATAATTTATTAAATGATTTATTTAATAAAATGAGGATCTAAGATTAAATTAAATAGATTTGAGAATTTATTTAAATTAATAGAGTAATAGGGTTTTAATTGATAAATTGATTTTGGGTTATCATATGATTTTATCAACTAGACTATAGTTAATTAAATTAATTAATTAACTAGGCGATGATGATTAATTAATTAAATAATAAATATTTAATCACTAATGTCCTGGGAGATGACTAAATATGATTACCTATTTGTGTAATTAGATTTTGGTGTTTACACCATACATCATACTCCTCTGGCCAAAAGAGACTCAAGTCTCTCAAGTGGGAACATTTGAATGCTTCACAGTAGTCTACTCAATATCCTTTGGACTCATCCAAGTGGCCTCTTCTAAAGGTTTACCCTTCTATTTAACCAAGTACTCATGGTATATATGCCTCCTAGTTTACTTGTTGATCCTCTTTTCTAGTATACATTCAATGCTTGGTGGCACTTGATTTGGTAGACCTTGAATTATATATGAATTTAGAGAATTAGTAGATGTTGCAACACCAATGTGAGTAATGATAGAGGGTTTATATGCATATATGTCTAATACATTAAATATAGGAGAGAGGCCTATGTCAGCAGGAAAAATAATTTTGTATGCATTAGGACCACATTGTTTGAGAATTTGAAAGGAGCCAATCTTCTTCATGTGTAACTTAGTGTACTTTCCCTTAGGTAGTTGTTGTCACTAAGGTTTGCACCCTTGTCCAGAGCCTATGCGTGAGGACAACCTAGTGAAACATGGAAACAACCTCCAAGCTGTGGTACTTGAACTGTGAGGTTGAGTCTCTAGAGAAGGCTGGTTTCCTCTTATAATCAGGATGCACCTAACTACTCTTGGAGAGGAAAAGGGAGAAGGAGAGCATGAAAGAAAATCTACCTAATCTAGTCTAAAGAGGTGATGCACCAAAATAGAGTATTCAGACCAATCTCTGCCCATATATGCACTGTTGAACCAGAATGAAACTAAGGATATTACACATTCAAACTTATTTCAATCAAATAACCACATGTAGATCAAAAGACCAAGATGAATGACACAAGGAAATAGAAGATTCATTTATATATCATTCACAGGCTGAAAGAGATACAGTCATGCAGGTTACAAATTTTCACAAAACAATGGCGAAGGCAAAGGGTTCTGCACTTTCATACCAATGGCTGAAGGAGAATATAGCAGAATGCCATACAGTTCATAGGTAGGGGAATTTTACATTGGGGTTGTAGAGCAATAATAGAGACAAAATCAGAGAATGATCGACCTTTACAAAATGTACAAAAATTGCCTTTATAGTGCAGGCATAACTAAGATATTTTCAGCTGGAGTTACTCCTCAACCACTGCATTGAAGTCCTGTAATTATGGAAAAAAATCTGATCATAGATATGGATCCAAGGCAATGATATCTGATTTTAACTAAGACCAAGCCTTGAGAAGATAGAAATGGTGCCATTACTACACTCTGATCGGGTAGATGGATCAGTGCAGGCGGTGGAGTGTTCTTTCTCATTTCAGCATTCGTTCAGGGGTGGTCAGAATTGATTATGAAGATCAGATTCACATGGCAAAACCAGATCTCAACCGCTTCTGGGGCATGAAATAGTAGAATCAGCAAGTTGGCCAAACTTTGCATCCAGAATGAGCCACGTGGACCAATAATCTCCTTTTACTTTGCCACCTTGTTGAAGTCTCCCCAAGTTGACCATGTCTTTCCTTCACTAACCATGCCATCCGTTACAACTTAACCACGACAACCTCGCTAACTGTCAACCCTTACCAATAATGCTAACTGTGCTACCTCCCTGGGACATGTGTCAACTTTTCACTCATTGATTGACCTCTCTTTGTTCTTCTCCATCCTTATGACATGGAAAACTCGTAACATCGAGCCTCTTCATTTTGGAGCCTCCGATCACACGGTTCAACTATTCCTTTACGCCTTTATGGGCTTCCTCTACCTCGTAGGCTCGGAGAGCCTTCTTATCTGACATCCCGCTCTTACGTTTTCCTTTTATTCATAAGGCCGTAAAACCTTCAAGCACCCTTCAGACCAAGCCTTACGCCATGATGGGTATTACGCCCTTATAGGTTCCTTTACCTCGTATGCTTGGAGAGCCTTCTCCATTGACATCTTGCTCTTACGTTTGCCTTTTATTTGTAAAGCCGTAAAACCTTCAAGCACCCTTTAGACCAAGCCTTATGCCATGATGGGTATTACGCCCTTACAGGTTCCTTTACCTCGTATGCTCGGAGAGCCCACTGACATCCCACTCTTATGTTTGCCCTTTCTCACAAAAGCATAAAGCCATCCTCCTCTTTATTTACCTTTTATGCTCACACATTGAGACTGAACCTGTAACCACAGAGAGAAAATAACACAACCCTTCATCCATACGCTTACCTTTCAAATGTAAGACCGTAATGACACATTACCCAAAGTTACATGCCACGCAAGCTGAGTCTGTCTGTCCTGGGTGACATGCCTTCATTTGATTTACTACAACTGGGCCCATCTGACACTTTTTCTACTTTAAAAAAGCTTTACAATTGTTTGTGAACCTAAGAACGTATCCTCGTGATCATAGTTAAACCCTACTTTCGCTCTTTCATGAACCCTTTATCCGTAATGCCGTAAAACCCTTCACGCACCCTTTAGATTAGCTTTACACCATGACAGGCATTACACCTTTATGGGCTTCCTTGAAACATGTTGACATAGATCACCATGCAATACCTCTCCGCCCCTTTGCTCACAATGCTCACTCATAGCCTCGGGAAGCCTTCGGCCAAACCATTCCACCATTATAAAAAACAAAGCATATCCCCATAGAACAAGAAATCCTTTACGCTTCTTCGCTGAACTCCACCATGCAACCTATAGAACAGACCCAACCCCACTAGACATGTGGCAAACATTCACCAAATCGCTATGAATATCCATCGGGTAGCTTTCCTCGATGACGTAATGAGAGCCGTCGATCTGGAAAGATCTAAGGGCGAGGAAAGTTGTGGGCTGGCGCAACATATAGTTGATTTCTTTCGATATTTTACAGGAATTAAAATAATATTATCTTTAGAAACTAGCCGTTAGCGGGCAAAAATATGACATTTGAAATTTGGCGGGGGGCATGAAAATGATAACATTTCTAGCAACTCATAGGGGACACAAGCCAGCTATGCGTCAGACCAGTAGCCTGAAGCATCCATTGGGCTACAAAGTCGAAAAGATGGGTAGATTCTGAGCACTATAAAAACCCTAACCTCCGCTTGAGATAGCAAAACATTGAAACCCTTGTCTCTACAACTGGAAACCAGAGACAAAACCCTCATTCTGCAACCTTCAAAATTTCAAAACTTGTTGTCTTACAGAGACAACTATGCCCGTGCACTTCTTGAAAAAATAGGGAACAACAGAAGGAAACTACTCTAATATGTACAAATATTCATAAGAGAGTGGTCAAACAAACCCATTGATTGGTTCACTGAAATAACTGCCCTTCCTTATCAGCTGATTTCTTATTCCATGCAAAAGGACAGCCAAATGGATCAGCAGGTATGACACACATACTGTTGCATGAAACACCCACCTCCTAATGCTGAAAATAGTGAAGCTTTCTAGCACTGGGGTGTCACCTTGTGGAGTAAAACATACTTGCTCCTCTTTGTGATAATCTTCCTCATGCTCTAGAGTGAACATGACTGGGGAAAACTTGCTGATTTGTTGTAGAGCTAGATACCTAATAGGGCACCCTGTTGATGTTGTAGGGTCAGAGGAATCATCCTTGACCACTTGATTGTACTCTGCAATGGTAGTCTTTAATTGGTTTGGAAGTGGCTCCTCCTCTTGATTTTTTTCCACATCTTGTTCATGCTGCCCATGAACCACTTCCTTTGGATCTACTGGTATGGTGTGATCCCCCACTTGTTGGTGTTGCAGAACATGCTCCTTATATATAGGAGACACTGACTCAATATATATGGAAGAGTAGAGAGCATCCAACTCATCCAAAAGATCATCCTCATCACTAATCTCCTCCATTACAGTTGCAAGGACATGCATAGGTTGGGGGAAAACCTCATGTAGGTTAGCATATTCCTCCTCAAGGACAAAACTATCCTTGAGGCCTTCTTGTCCATCCTCCACATCATAGAGGGCTGTCTGCTGTAGCAAATGATCCTCTTCTTTCTCTAGCAGCAGATCCTCATTCACTAGCAAGGGCTCAAAAACCATGACTTGTTCCTCAAGAGGAGGAATAGACTTATTATCTTCTTCTTCTTCCTTAACGAAAGAGGGAAGCTCCTCAGATAAGAGGGTTGGGTCCTCTTCCTTTGGCTCAATAGCCTCCTCTTTTTTCTTTTCAGTAGACTGCAACTTCTCACATGGAATCCTTGTGGGTTTGGATTCACTCTCCCAAAACTTTGTATTTGCCACCTGGAAATAATCTAATAGTAATAGGCTTGGTGGGTTCATGACTAGTCCAACTCTCTCTTACAGGGGATGGTGGGGCTACAATAGTAGGCTCTGGTAAGGGAGGGGGCTTCCTAAAGCTTGGGATGACATATTTGGGAGAAGGGGGGGTATCTACCTCCTTGGCTTGAAAATGAGCTGATTGGAGCCTCGTTTCCTCGTCTCTTGTTGCAACAACTTGCCTTGCAAGGTTCTCCTCAAAATTTCTCTGTTTCTCCCTCTCTTCTTCCTCATGTTGGAGGTAGGCCTGGTAGGCCATCTCCTCCTGCTGTCTCTCAAGTTCTTGTTGCCTTGCAACCTCATCAAGCCACCTATCCAAATCTTAAAGTTGTCTATTCAAGGCCAATAACTGCTCATTTCGTTCATCTTTCTTCCTGTCCCATGAATCCATCTCTCTTTGAAATCCCAACAATATATCTTTAAGTTCTTCAACTGAGGATGTTGGGGCTAATGGAGTAGAGGTAGTGGGAGGGTCATAATTTTGAGTAGCTTGGCTCTAAATAACTTGGGGTGAAGATTGAAATTGGTAACATGAGGGCTGAGGAATAAAATTTTCATGATATGGGGGGAATAATGACTATTTCTATGAAATGAATCCATAACAAAGCTTTCATAAAAGCTACAATTTCATAGAAAACTTGAAAATCACAAAAAGATCAAAGGTGATCTTTACATACCAGCACTGCTTCTTCTTGAAACTAGTAGATTTGCACTAGAGCCACCATGGTGTTTGATTGAATGCCTCCAAAGGCTAGTAACACTAAGAATAACACCCAAATTCTTAGTGTATAAGGATCAATTGGCTAACCAACAGACTTCAAATTTTTTGACTAGGTGTCCCACCGGGTGTGCCAAAAATTGTTGTCACTTAGGTTTGCACCCTTGTCCAAAGCCTATGCATGAGGACAACCTAGTGAAACATGGAAACAACCTCCAAGCTGTGGGACTTGAACTGTGAGGTTGAGTCTCTGAAGAAGGCCAGCTTCCTCTTACTATTAGGATGCACCTAACTACTCTTGGAGAGGAAAAGGGAGAAGGAGAGCACGAAAGAAAATCTACCTAATCTAGTCTAAAGAGGTGATGCACCAAAATAGAGTGTTCATACCAATCTCTACCCATATATGCATTGTTGAACCAGAATGAAACTAAGGGTATTACACATTTAGACTTATTTCAATCAAATAACCACATGTAGATCAAAAGACCAAGATGAATGACACAAGGAAATAAAAGATTCACTTATATATCATTCACAGGTTGAAAGATATACAATCATGCAGGTTACAAATTTCCACAAAACAATGGCAAAGGCAAAGGGTTTTGCACTTTCATACCAATGCCTAAAGGAGAATATAGTAGAATGTCATACAGTTTAGAGGAAGGGGAATTTTACATTGGGGTTGCAGAGCAAAAACAAAGAAAAAATCAGAGAATGATCGACCTTTACAAAATGTACAAAAATTGCCTTTATAGCGCAGGCATAACTGAGATATTTTCAGCTGGAGTTACTCCTCAACCACTGCATTGAAGTCCTGTAATTACAAGAAAAAATCTGATCATAGATATGGATCCAGGGCAATGATATCTAATTTTAACTAAGACTAGGCCTTGAGAAGACAGAAATGATGCCATTACTACACTCTGATCAAGTAGATGGATCAGTGGAGGCAATGGAGTGTTCTTTCTCATTTCAGCATTCATTCTGGGGTGGTTAGAATTGATCATGAAGATCAGATTCATGTGGCAAAACCCGATCTCCACCGCTTCTGGGGCATGAAATAGAAAAATCAGCAAGTTGGCCAAACTCTGCATCCAGAACAGGCCACGTGGACCAATAATCTCCTTTTACTTTGCCACCTTGTTGAAGTCTCCCTGAGTTGACCATGTCTTTCCTTCACTAACCATGCCATCTGTTACAACTTAATCGCGATGGCCCTACTAACTGTCAACCCTTACCATTAATGCTAACTGTGCTACCTCCTTGGGACATGTGTCAAATTTTCACTCACTGAGCAACCTCTCTTTTTTCTTCTCCATCCTTACGACATGACGAACCCATAACATTGGGCCTCTTCTTTTTGGAGCCTTCGATCACACGATTCAACTATTCCTTTATGCCTTTACGAGCTTCCTCTGCCTCGTATGCTCGGAGAGCCTTCTTATCTGACATCTCGCTCCTATGTTTGCCTTTTATCCGTAAGGCCGTAAAACCTTCAAGCACCCTTTAGACCAAGCCTTATGCCATGATGGGTATTACGCCCTTATGGGTTCTTTTACCTCGTATGCTTGGAGAGCCTTCTCCACTGACATCTCGCTCTTACGTTTGCCTTTTATCTGTAAGGTTGTAAAACCTTCAAGCACCCTTCAAACCAAGCCTTACACCATGATGGGTATTATTCCCTTATGGGTTCCTTTACCTTGTATGCTCGAAGAGCCTTCTCTACTAACATCCCACTCTTACATTTTCCCTTTCTCGCAAAAGCATAAAGCCATCCTCCTTCTCTTTATTTACCTTTTATGCTCACACACTGAGACTGAACCCGTAACCATAGAGAGAAAATAACACAACCCTTCATCCATATGCTTACCTTTCAAATGTAAGACCGTAATGACACATTACCCAAAGTTACATGCCACGCAGGCTGAGTCCATCTATCCTGGGTGACGTGCCTTCATCTGATTTGTTGCAACTGGGCCCATCTGACACTTTAGCTACTTTAACAAAGCTTTATGGTTGTCCACAAACCTAAGAACATATCCCCATGATCACAGTTAAAACCTACTTTTTCTCTTTTGTGAACCCTTTATCCCTAAAGCCGTAAAACCCTTCACGCACCCTTCAAATTAGCTTTACACCATGATGGGCATTACACCTTTATGGGATTCCTTGAAACATGTTGACATAGATCACCATGCAATACCTCTCCACCCCTTTGCTCACAATGCTCACTCATAGCATCGGGAAGCCTTTGGCCAAACCATTTCACCATTACAAAAAACAAAGCGTATCCCCATAGAATAAGAAAGCCTTTACGCTTCTTCACTGAACTCCACCATGCGACCTATAGAACAGATCCAGCCCCACAAGACACATGGAAAAAAATTGCCAACTTGCTATGAATATTCATCGAGTAGCTTTCCTTGGTGACGTAATGAGAGCCATCGATCTGGGAAGATCTGAGGGCGAGGAAAGTTGCGGGCCAGCACAACATATAGTTGATTTCTTTTGATATTTTATAGGCATTAAAATAATATTATCATTGAAAACTAGCCGTTAGCGGGAAAAAATATGAAGTTTGAAATTTGGTGGATGGTGTGAAAATGATAACAATAGTTTTTTCTTCTTAAGATGCACCATGACCATGTCCCCAACATTGAAATGCACTTCTCTTCTCTTTACATCTACTGCTTGCTTATACTTTTGCAAACTCTGCTGCAACCTTTCTTTCACTTGTTGGTGAATGTCCCTCATAACCTCTGCAAAGTCATCAACAAGGGCACTCCTCTGATCAATCTTTTCTACTACTCTAAGCTCAAACACTCCTCTAGGATGAGAGCCATGTACAATCTAAAAGGGACCCAGTCATGTACTTCTATTGATGGAATCATTGTAAGAAAACTCTGGCTGAGGTAAAATAGTATCCCATGTAGCACCATAGTACTTGGTAAGACATCTAAGAAGGTTACCTAAGGACCTATTGATGACCTATCTTTCCATCTGATTGGGGATGGTAGGCAAATGACATTGCAAGGTTTGTGCCTAGTCTATTCCACAAGGTACACCAAAGGTGTCCCACAAACTTTGGGTCTCTATCGAACATAATTGAAAGAGGAAGTCCATGAAGTCTTACAACCTCTTTAAAGAAAAGGCTTGCTATACTAGAAGCATAATGAGTGGACCTACAAGGAAAGAAGTATGTTATTTTGGAAAATCTATCCATAACCACATATATACTATCATAACTAGACTTGGTCCTTGGAAGACCAAAACAAAGTCCATGCTAATTGAATTCCAAGGCTTTGCAAGTATAGGTAATAGAGTATACAAACCTTGATTATAACTTGTTCCTTTAGCCCTTTGAAAAATCAAACAAGTTTCTACAAACTTTCTAACATTTGATTGCATTCTAGGCCAAAAATAAAATCTTCTTACCAATTTCAATGTCTTGTCGAGACCAAAGTGACCAACTAGGCTTCCACAATTCATATCCCTTATTATATTTTCCCTCATAGAACATTGAGGTATAAAAAGTTGACTTCCCTTGAACAAAAGGCCCTCTTAAATGATATAATTTTCAAAATGAATATGGTATCCATCCCCTAACTCCAAACAAACTTGGTAAGCTTCATGAAAATCTTCATTAATGGGATACATATCTTTCAAGGTAGAAATACCAACACTTTCCATTTGGATTTCTTAAATGGATAGGTTCCTTCCACTCAAGGCATTAGCTTCCTTTTTAGCCACTCCATTCTTATGTTTGATAGAGAAAGTATATAACTACAAATACTCCATCCATTTGACATGTCTATGATTCAACTTCTCCTGTCTATTTAGAAAACTCAAAGCTTGATTGTCAGTATACACAATAAATTCTTTAGGTGACAAGTAGTGTCTCCACTTTCTAAGGGACATAACCATAACATAGAGTTCTTGATCATAAGTAGAGTACTTTTGTTTTGCCTCATTAAGCTTTTCACTGAAAAAGGCCACATGTCTGCCATCTTGACTCAAGATACCACAAATTGCTTTCTTATTTGCATAACATTCAATGGTGAAAACCTTGTTAAAGCAAGTAACACCAAGATTAATTTTTGTGCTACCCTTGTTTCCAAGTATTCAAATGAATTATTTGTATCTTTAGTCCATTGAAACTAACATTTCCTTCCCCCCTTAACAATATCAATCATTGGTGCACTTATTCCACTAAAATTTCTTACAAATTTCTTATAAAAGGTAGCAAGACAATGAAAATTATTTACCTCACTAATTGACTTGGAGTAAGCTAATTCAATATGGATTCAACCTTAGAAGGATCCATCTTTAGGTTGCCTTTGGAGATGACAAATCCAAGAAACACAATCTCTTCCTACAAGAACACACATTTGTTCAAATTGATCTTCAACTACTCCTCATGTAGTCTCTACAAGACTGTATCAAGATGTGTTAGATGTTCATTCTTATCCTTGCTAAAAATCAATATATCATCTAGACACACAAAAATAAAAATGTTTATGAAAGGTTTACGGACTTCATTCATCAATCTCATAAAGGTTCTTGGAGCATTAGAAAGGCCAAAAGGCATCACAACCCATTCAAATAACCCTTCATTAGTCTTGAAGGCAATTTTCCACTTATCCCCCTCTCTGATTCTAATTTGGTGGAAGCCATTCTTCAAGTCAATCTTGGAGTAATACCTTGAATTTCCCAAACAATCCATAAGATCCTCCATTCTAGGCATTGGGAACCTATATCTAATAGTTATCCTATTGTAGGCTTTGGAGTTCATACATAGTCTCCATGTACCTTCCTTCTTAGGAGCTAGTACTGCTAGTAAAACACAAGGGCTCATGCTCTTCCTTATGAAACCTTTTCTAATAATCCTTGTATTTGTCTTGCTACTTCAGCATTCTACTCTAGAGTTAGTTTGTAGGAAACCTTGTTGGGTAGTGTGGAGATAGCAATGAGGTTTATACAATGACTTATCTCCATTTTAGGTGGTAAGGTATCTATGGTCTCCTCATTAATTATCCCCTTATACTAATCCAATATTTCTACAACCTCTTTTGAGCCTACCTTCCTCAAGGTCTCTTGTGTTTGCTTCTCCTTCCTAGGTATATCATCCTTAGGTTTCACTACAACAAAAAAACATGGCATCCCATCCTCTTTTAATCCCTTCAAGAATTCCTTTTTACCTACTAACATGATAGTACTAGGTAAAATCTTATCTTTAGGCTCTCCTACCAATGGTGTCATGGTGTAAGTTTCCCCATCTTTGGTAAAGGTATATTCATTGGTCTTTCCTTCATTTTGGGAATTTGTGTCATATTGCCAAGGCCTGCCAAGGAGGAGATGACAAGCATCCATATCCACAATTTCACATAGTACTTGGTTCGTATATTCCCCTATCTAAAACTCAACATAACACTATTCATTTGCTAAGGTTTGGTTCTCCTTACGTAGCCAAGAAACCCTATAGGGATTAGGATGTGGGATTTTTTGTAGACTTAGTTTATTCACCATTTCACTAGAAGATAAATTTTCAGTAGAGCCTGAATCAACAATGACGTTACATACCTTTCCTTTCACCTTGCAAGGTATCTTGAAAATTGGTTTCCTTTGAGGAGGTTCTTGGTTAAGTGGCATCAAAAGTGACCTATTTAACATCAAGCTTCCTCCTATCTCTAGACCTACATGTTTTGAAGAAGATGCAGTAGTATGGAATGAGGTGGTACTTTGACAATCTTCATCATAGAGTAATTGAATTCTCCTTACACCTTGGTTGGCTACACCAATCTTTTCTAGACACCTAAAGGATTGATGTCCAATTTGGTTACATGAAAAACATCTTCCATTTAATACACTTGTTCCTCTACCTCCAAATATTCCTCATAGACTAGGTCTTCTTCCCCTAAAGGAGCCTTTGTTGCTACTATCATTCTCTGCCCCTTGACTACTACTAGACTCTCCTTGTTGTTTAGGATAGTTTCCCCTTCCAAAGAATTTTCCACTTCCTCTAAAAGTATTTACTCTTCCTCCTCTATTATTTTGTTCACCTTTCCTCTTTTTCTTTCCTTCAATCCTGAGGGATAGTTGGTAACACTTGTGAATTGATTCATCTGATACCAAAGTTAACTCATCTTGAATATTATATTTGAGCCCATTAATGTACCTTGCAAGATTTTATTTTTCATTCTCATACAATTTAGATCTAAGAGTCACAGTATAAATTTTTTGAGTGTAGGTACTTACATCCATGTCCTTCTTCTTGAGATTATGTAGCTTCTTGTGGAGCATCACTTCATAATCCTCAAGTACAAATTGTTTTATGATCTTTGCCATCATTCCTTTCCATGTATTAATCGGTTGCTTCTCTTCATCTACTCTTTCATTTTGGAGAAAGTTCCACCAACTTATGACTAGACCTTTCAACTTAGATTTTGTCACCTTCACTCTCTAATTAGGAGGTATCTCCTCAACTTCAAAATGATTCTCAAGAGCTTCCAGCCATTCCATGCATGCTTTTGGTTCCAACTTCCTATCAAACATGGGTAAGTCTCCCTTATCTTTTCTTCCTAACATTTGGAGGGATTTTACCATGATCACATGATCTTAAAGCATGTTAGGAAAGTTATCTCCCTCTTCTTCTTCTTCTTCTTCTTTAGAATCATCATGTTCTCCTCTTCTTACTTGCCCCTTCAACTTATCACATTCTCTCCTCATTGCCTTGTTTTCCTCTTCGACTATCCTACTCTCAACCATTTGTTCTTTACAATATTTGGCAACACAATGTTGGTTATTATCAAAGGAAAGTCTTCCCCTTTTGCCATCTTGTTCTCCCAACTAGATTCTAAGTGGCTTTGATACAACTTGATGCAGAGTGCTCACACCAAAATTTTAGTAGAACCACAACTCAAGAACTTAAGGTAAATTTACCTTTTAACTTATCTAGAGCCGTTAAAGACTCCTCCCAACAAGTATCAGCACAATACCAACCTTCCACACAAATCTTAAAGTTTTCAAAACATCTTTCCCTATTGGTAATTCTAGGGATCAACAATCAAAAAATTGGCTAAAACTAAGAAATGGACTCCAACTTATTCCTTGGGTCAAACTAGCACCTATGACCTTTCAAGGAACACTCAAGGATTGGACTTCTAAAATTATTTGATGTCTCCAACTTCTACTTTGCAAATTTTCTCTCAATAGGCCTAATTCCCCTTGTAGCCTTTTTAAGATTTTAGTATAGTAACTTGATTTTCTCCACAAAACTTGGAAAAAAAAACTAGGGTTTTAGATACCCTTTTCGAAGTTACAAAAATCTCCAAAGCACCAACTCTCCAACCTACTCTAGCACCCTTGAACCTACATAAGCCTCATAAGCCTAATTAGCCAAATCAAGCGTAGATCACTTGGAAATGAGAAAGGATGGGTACTTAGGACTAGATTGTTGTTGTAGGAGGTCTTATCTAATCATTTTCACCAAGGAATTGTCAATTGCCAAGTTCTAAGGTCTCATTCCAAGTCTTGTCCACAAAATTAACACTTTCTTGAATAAAAACATTATCATTTTTAGCCTAGGGCACGTTCATTTACCCCTTGAATCACCTAAGAAAAATCTATAGCTTAGGAATATTAAAGCACATGCCCTAACCTTAAAAATCCTAGAAGGCCATGAAGAACCAACTATAGAATTGCAGGTTAGGGCCACATCTTGTTTGAAACCCTCAATTTATGGGTTTGTAAAGCTACTTGCAAAGAAAATACTATAACTTGCTTCAAACTAAATCAATCAAAATGAAATAAAATGCAATGTAATCTAGACTCAAAACACTTTCAAATCATGCAACTAGATTTGGTCTCCCAATCCGTACAATTATGTACAATAACAAAATGCTCAGAAAATCTGTATATTTGGTATGAAAAATTTGTTGAATGTACACTTCCTTACAACTGTCACTTCATAGAGGGTATTAGAATCCAAATACATCATTCACAACTAATACCTGGTTGTTCTGGGTGGTTACAAGACTAGTTGTAACATTTTCAAAAAATTGTCAAAATTGACAAAAAGTCATCAACAACTTTTCTTGCAAAATGCATTTTTTCCACTATTGCTTCCTAGAACTTAATCAGTTGGTCATTTGCAATAATTAGGACCTAAATAAGGTGTAATGACTCACAAAACACTCCTAGAGTCAAATTATTAGTTAAAAACATCAAAAAGTAAGATCCTTAGGACTAAGGCAACTTAGGCTTGGATGGCACCTTAAGTTCCTTGACCTCACAAACAAGGATCAACCTTATTACAACAAACAAAAACTGCCATATTATTGAGGTGGATCATCACCCATTGTCTTCCATCATGAATCTCCTTCAATTTGATGAGATGATCTGTCATGTAACCTAGGTTCCTACACCACTAAGTATCCCCATGAAACATAAGGTTATTATCCTTAATTAAAACTAAATTAAATATTGATGTAGCACCTATGGGATGCTTAGAGTTTGGGACATTCTTGGAACTACTTATCAAATCATATTAATGTTAACAACCTATAATCAATATCTATTTTTTGACTAGTATAATAATTAGCATCTATTACTTAATAATATTGATTCACTAAGTAATAGTTGATAAGTCACCAAATAAACATTTACAGAAGTTGACAATTATTTTATCCCTGCATAAATTTATATTTTTAATTAAGAGAACTATTTAATACATATAAAATTAAAATGAAATTATTATGATTTTTATAAGATTGGACTATAAAGTAGACTTCAAGACATAAAGGATGGAGACTTTGGATTTTGTATGATTTGGAGTTTATTGCATAAATGAGTTTTATTTATAGACAGATTATGTGAAGATGAGTGATTTTTTGTGTATGTGTTTAATTGGGAAAAGAGGGGGTTTTTTTTGCTTACAATTAATGAAGCTATTTATGGTGACTATGAGTAATATTATTAGTAACATGAGTTCCTTTTTGGTTGTACATGCCTTGAGGAGACTTTTTTGGAAGATACACTTCAAAATCAATTACACCAGTATTTTTTTTCAGGATTTTCAATTCCATCTGACCCATGGGGTTTTGCATATTTTGGAGAGCTATTTATGGCCACCCTCTCTCCTTCCCTCTTTGTGTCCCTCCCTATCCCCCCTCTCTCCTCTCTCTCCCTAACTCTCTATCTTTCTCTATATCTCCCTACCTACCTTCATCCAAATATCTCCCTCACCCCCATCTTTTCCTTTATCCCTCACATGCTCCCTCCCTCTCCCCCTAGATCCCCCTTTATCTTCTCGTCTACTATTTTCTCTATCCCCTCCCTTCTTTTCCCACTTCATCTCTCCCAAATTTCCCTCCCTCTTCCCACCTACACTGTCTCCCTCTCCGTTCCTTTGTTCCTAATGCAACATCTAGATATCTACGCATAGAACAAAGCTTTATAGAAGGAAAAATAATAATAAAATATAGATGAATATACATATTTCCCATTCACCAACCATTATTCTACACAATTATAAAGCTTTTTAAATAGCACAAAAACCTCTAAACTAGAAAAAATAGGAAAAAGTGAGTTTTGTTAGGAATAAGGTGTCTCAACCTTGTATAATTCCTATTCTTATTATTATTTGTTTTGTAAATGTGAGTGTACATGTCTAGTTGGCATGTTGATCACTTACATGTGTCAGCATCGTGAAGTGTATGAAGGAGATCATGGCTGAAAAGGTTATGACAGATTCCTATGACACGTAAGAGTTATTTAAGGAATGAGCTATGATAGGAGTAAGAGCATCTTATGACATGGGGCCTTTTTTTGGGCGCCCAAGAATGAGTGGTTGGTGTGTGTAAGAGAATATGCCAAAAATAGGTTGGTATGACGGATTCCCTTACACTTCTCTTGTGACCGCTATTTTTGACAAATTCTATGACAAGCTGTCATTGCCTATTCAAGGGATGGATGCCCTTTTCTTGGTATTCCATGTACACGTGGCATTGTGCATGCTTCTTGGTGGTTGATCCATGAAAAATGCCCAACTCCGTTGTGGGCATTTTGTTGGGTCTTAAGATGTTCATAAAAGTAGTATTGCATGTTGAAAATGGAAGAGGAGAGTGTGCAGGTATAGAGGTGTTGCTGAAGTCTTCTATTATTGTTGTTAAACTTGCATTGCAAGTGTATTGTAACCTTGTGTTGAAGATAATACATTGTGCAAGTTTTCAAGGGGTGGAGTTGTTTTACCAAAAGGTTTTTCCCCACCGGAAAATCTTTGTGTTATGTGTTTCTTTCTCTATCTATTTTCTGTATGCATGGTTGGCTGCAATATTGTTGTTTATATGATATCAAATTTGCAAGTGTAAAATTTTTAAAAGGATTTGCACCATACTTTCCTTAAGAGATTAGTGTAGGAAGCTGTTTCCACACCTAAGTTTCCTTACAAGTGGTATCAGAGCTTGATCAACTTTTGATCCTAGTTGTTGGGTAGGGTTTTTTGAGCTAATCTCAAGTTGAGTGAGAGTCTTGTGTAGAGCATCCTGAATCTTATTTTTAGATTGAGATGGAAAGTTCATCATATGGAAGAATGGAGGTGGAGAAATTTAATGGCACTAATTTTGAGTTGTGGAAACTCAAGATGGAAGACATGTTGGAAGATCGTGACCTATGGGAAGCAACTTCAAGCACTACAAGACCAGCAACTGTAGCTCAAGTAGATTGGGATATCAAAGAATGTAAAGCTAAGGGTCTCATAAGACTCTGTTTAACCGATGCAGTTCTTCTGAATGTTTTAGATGAGAAAACTGCATATAGTTTGTGGACACAATTTGGGTCTATGTATCAGGCCAAATCTCTAGTGAACAAGTTGTTCCTAAGGAAGAAGTTGTACTCTTTGTGAATGGAGGAAGGTGGATCCTTAACGGATCATTTAAATGCATTTAATTTTCTGGCTGCACAGTTGACATCAACTGGTGTCAAGTTAGAGGAGGAGGATTGTTGCTACACACTTTTGTGTTCTTTACTGGATTCATGGGACCATCTTGTGATGGCTCTCGGAAGCATGATAATCACTTTCAAAATGGATGATGTGGTGTCTTCATTGCTATCAGAGGAGATGCAGAGAAAGGCTTCCATTTTGGAAAAAGATGCCCTTGCTATTTGTGGGAGATCCATGGAAAGAGGGAAGAAAAATGACAATAAGTCTAAAAATAAGGGTAGATCCAAATCCCGTGGGAAGTCAAAGACTTCCAATAAGTCCAAGGAAAAATGTTGGAACTATGATAAACCTGGGCACTTCTGTAAAGATTGGAAAGAGCCGAAGAAGAAGAGGAAAGGTTTAGATTCAGCATCAGAAAGATCTCATGAAGATGGCGATGCATTCATCGTAGCTTTGGTAGCCCATGGATCTAATGATGTGTGGTTGGTTGACTCAGGTGCATCTTTTCACATGACCTCTCATCGAAATTGGTTCTCAAAATATGAAGAGTTCGATGGTGGAAAGGTGTACTTGGGTGATGATTCTCACCTAAAGATAGTTGGACATGGAAGGGTCACTATCAAATTTCCTGATGGACAAGTAAAGGGAATCAATGGAGTTATGCACATTCCAGGTTTGGCACGAAACCTATTATCTGTAAGTATGTTGAATGATGTAGGTGTGCAAGTTGTTTTTTTGAAAGAAGGATGCAAGATGATGAGAGGATCGATAGTGCTTGCAAGGGGTACTAGGAGAGGTACCTTATTTCAGCTAGATGCATGTATTCCTCTATGTAATAGTTCTTCATCCTCACCATCTGAATGCGCAGTGAAGAATTCTGTGGTTATTGGTTTTGATGGCAATGCAAATACTTTGGAAGGTAAGCTTCTTGCAAAAAAGACAATGCTATGGCATATGAGATTTGGTCACATGGTGAAAAGGGTCTTAGAACCCTAAAAAATAAAAATCTCATTAAGAGGTTAAATGATTGCAATCTCGAGTTTGACTTCTGTGAACACTGTGTCTATTGTAAACAAAATCATGTTCAATTTTACTCTAGTTCTCACAAATCTTCTGATGTTTTGGATCTTATTCATTCTGATGTATTTGGTCCTGTAAAAGTTCCTTCAATTTTCAAGTCTGTATTTTTTGTATCTTTCATAGATGATTACAGTAGAAGGACATGGATTTATTTCCTTGAAAGTAAGACACAAGTCTTTAGTCGATTCAAGGAATTTAAAGCCCTTGTAGAGAATCAGACTAGTAAGAAGATTAAGTGTGTGAGAACTAACAATGGTGGTGAGTTTTTCTCAGCAGAGTTTGAACAATTATGTAAAGAACAAGGCATCGTGAGGCAGAAGACAACTCCTTATACCCCATAAAAAAATGGAGTTGCAAAAAGAATGAACAGGACATTGATGGAGAAGGCTAGGAGTATACTTAGTGGAGCTGGCTTAGAACAAAAGTTTTGGGCTGAAGCTTTGGCCACTACTTGCTATCTAGTTAACAGATCTCCTACATCAGCCCTTGTTGGTAAGACACCCATGGAGGTGTGGTCTCGTAAGAAGCCTTCAATTAGACATCTTCGTGTTTTTGGTTGTGAAGCTTATGCACATGTTCCAAAGGAGAAAAGATCTAAGTTGGAAAAAAAAGATGTTAAATGTATTTTCATCGGGTATAGTGCTGGTGTCAAAGGATACAAGCTTTGGGATCCTGTGACTAGTAAGGTGATGTATAGCAAAAATGTTATTTTTAGAGAGCTAACATCTTCTCCTATTGTGCTACAACCAGATGAAAAAGAAAAGGAAAAAGATGTTGTTCAGTTGCCTCCTACCCTTGAGAAGACTGAACAGAGAGACCATGTTGGGTCTAATGATGAGGAGAGCTCTAGCAGCTCTAATAGTTCAGAAGAAGAGGAAGAACAGCCTCAACCACAACCCTTGAGGAGATCCAGGAGAGAAAGAAATCAACCAAAAAGGTTTGGTTATTCTATGTTAGATTCTAGTTGTGCTTTTGCTTTGATTACTAACACTAATGAGCCTAGATCCGTGAAAGAGGCTTTGGGCATGGAAGATGCAGGTTCCTAGATTGAGGCTATGGATGATGAGATGGCTTCATTAGAGAAAAAAAAACTTGGGACCTTGTATGTTTGCCTAAAGGGAGAAATTTTTTTGGCTGTAAATGGGTGTTCAAGAAGAAATTCTATGCAGATGGTAGTGTTGAAAGGTACAAAGCTAGATTGGTTACAAAGGGGTATTCATAGGTAGAGGGAATGGATTATGGTGAAATATTCTCTCCTATTGCAAAGTTGACATCCATTAGATTTCTGTTATCTCTTGCTGCATCATATGATTTAGAGATAGAGTAGATGAATGTGAAGATAGCTTTCCTTCATGGTGATTTGGAGGAAGAGATTTATATGTCACAGCCTAAGCACTACATTGTTAAAGGTAAAGAATCCTTAGTTTGCAGATTAAAGAAATCTCTATATGGTTTGAAGCAATCTCCTAGGATGTGGTACCTTAAGTTTGATGCCTTTGTGTTGTCAATTGGATTTGTAAGATCAAAATCAGATCATTATATTTATTTCAGAGTTCAAGATGATTGCCTTCTTATTGTTGCATTATATGTTGATGATATGTTGCTATTTGGGAAGGGTAAGGGTATGATTTCTGTTTTTAAATCTCAGTTGTCAGTACAATTTGAGATGAAAGATCTTGGGGCAGAAAGGTACATTTTGGGTATGGAAATCAGTAGAGACAGGTCTAATAGAAAACTTTGGTTGAGTCAGAGTAAGTATATGAAGTTTGTGTTGGACAGGTTCAACATGGCAGATTGTAGACATTTGTGTGTTCTTGTTTCTATGGGAACAAAGTTATCTATAGAAGATTGTCCGAAATCTCCTAGTGAGATGGAGGACATGAGTAGAGTACCTTATGCTAGTGTAGTTGGTAGTCTTATGTGTGCTATGGTCTGTAGTAGACCAAACATTGCCAAAGTAGTGGGAGTTCTAAGCCAGTTTATGGCTAATCTTGGACAAGTACATTGGGATGCAGTTAAGCGAGTATTTAGATATTTTAGGGGTACATCAGATTACTCCATATGTTATCATGGTAACTCTTTTGGAGCTCCTCATTGAGTTTGTATTCATGGATTTGTGGATTTAGATTGGGTAGGTGATATTGACAGCAAGAGATCCACCAGTGGTTATGTGTTCACTATGTTTGGTGGTGCCATCAGTTGGATGAGTAAGTGACAACCTGTGGTTGCTTTGTCCACTATAGAAGTTGAGTACATGGCTGCTACTCATGCTTGTAAGGAAGCGATTTGTCTTAGGAGACTATGTTCTAATATTGGTGTTGATGCAGGAAAGATTACTATTTCATGTGACAGTTAGAGTGCTATTTACCTTGCAAAGAATCCAACTTTTAATGCCAGAACAAAGCACATTTCACTTTTTGAGAGATATGGTGGAAGATGGGAAGGTAAAATTGAAGAAGGTGGATACCGTAAAGAATGTTGCAGATGCATTGACAAAACCAATGGGCACAGAGAAGTTCAGATGGTGTTCGGAGTCTATGGGCCTTCTGGCCTATAGCAGTTAATCCTTGTTATGTTCCTATTGCTCTTACAAGGTGTTTGACAAGTGGGAGAATGTTAGGAATAAGGTGTCTCAACCTTGTATAATTCCTATTCTTATTATTATTTGTTTTGTAAATTTATTTTTGCAAATAATATGTAAATGTGAGTGTACATGTCTAGTTGGCATGTTGATCACTTACATGTGTCAGCATCTCAAAGTGTATGAAGGAGATCATGGCTGAAAAGGTTATGACGGATTCCTATGACACGTAAGAGCTATTTAAGGAATGAGCTATGACAGGTGTAAGAGCATCTTACAACATGGGGCCTTTTTTTGGGTGCCCAAGAATGAGTGGTTGGTGTGTGTAAGAGAATATGCCAAAAATAGGTTGGTATGACAGATTCCCTTACACTTCTCTTGTGACCGCTATCTTTGGTGGATTCTATGACAAGCTGTCATTGCCTATTCAAGGGATGGATGCCCTTTTCTTGGTATTGCATGTACATGTGGAATTGTGCATGGTTCTTCATGGTTGAGCCATGAAAAATGCCCAACTCCGTTGTGGGAATTTTGTTGGGTCTTAAGATATTCATAAAAGTAGTATTGCATGTTGAAAATGGAAGAGGAGAGTGTGCAGGCACAGAGGTGCTGTTGAAGTCTTCTATTGTTGCTATTAAACTTGCATTGCAAGTGTATTGTAACCTTGTGTTGAAGATAATACATTGTGCAGGTTTTCAAGGGGTGGGGTTGTTTTATCAAAAGGTTTTTCCCCATCGGAAAATCTTTGTGTTATGTGTTTCTTTCTCTATCTATTTTCTATATGCATGGTTGGCTACAATATTGTTGTTTATATGATATCGAATTTGCAAGTGTAAAATTTTTAAAAGGATTTGCACCATACTTTCCTTAAGAGATTAGTGTAGGAAGTTGTTTTTGCACCTGAGTTCGCTTACAAATTTTAGGGTTCTAAACAAAATTTATGATACTTAAAATTAATCTTTCTAGCCACAATAAAGAAGCACTGAAGAGGAAGACCACCTAACCCCTCCTAATGAAACTACTATAAAATTTTGAGAAAAAACTTAGTTCCAAGTCAAAAGTTAGTTCTTCAAAAAGTTAATGCATCGATCCCTCCCTCCTCTCTCCTCTCTCCACATATTCTTCTCTCTCTTCTTTTTTCACCTTCTCCCCTCTTCCTCTTGATCCTTGGATCTCCTTCCATCTCCTCTACCTCTCTCCATCTCTCAATCCTTCCATCTTCACTTCCCCATTTTCTCCCTCTTTCATTCCCTTCTTCTCTCCCCTTCTACTGCCCTTCCTCTCCACCCCTTTATCCACACCCCCACTATCTCCCCCATTTCCCTTCCTCTCTCAATCTCTCCCTCCCTTCCTCGCTCTCTATTTATCTCCTCCACTTCCATTCTCCCTCTATACCCCTATCCCTTCCTCCCTCACCCTACCTCTTCCTTTCTTCTTCCCTTTGTCCTCTTCCTCTATACCTTTTTCCTCCTTCTCCTTCTTCCTCTCCTCCACTCTCTTTTTCAATCTTCAAAACCCCTCTCTCTCTCCCCCTCTCTTTCCCTATTTATTTCTCTCCCTCTCACTTTCTCTCTATTCTTGTCCCAGCCTTTGCCTCTCTACTTCTCTCCCTTCCTCTCCACTCTCCTTCCCTCTCCCCCTCCCTCTATCCCCTCCTCCCTCCTCCATCCCCCTCCCTTCTTTCTATACATCTTCTCCCCATATCTCCCTCTCCACATTCCACTTACTTCCTTCCTCCCTCCCTCTCTCCTCCTCCTTTCACTTCTCTCTCTCCCCCTCCCATCTCCTTTATGCATTCCCCTTTTCTCCCCATCCTCTACCCCACTCTCTTTCCCCCTCTTCCTCTCCCTTCCTCCCTCACCCCTTCTCTCTCTTCCTCTCTCCCTCTATTTCTCTCCCTATCTCCCTCTCCCCCACTTTCTTGCCCCATCTTCCTCTCCCTCTCCCTCTCCACCCTCTCACCCCTCCCTCCCCCTCCACCTCCCTTGCCACCCCTCTCATCTCCCCCTCTACCTCTCCCTCACTTCTTCCCTCTCTCCAGCTCCTTTACTTTCTCTCTATGCTCCTCATCTATCCCTCTCACTCTTCTCTTTGCTCTCCCCCACCTCTCCCTATTGTTAAATTGTGGTGACTGATAAGGAAAGTACTGTACATACTTCATAAATAGTGGGGTTCAAAATTTTCTTTTGGGTCGTGGCCGACATGGTAGTCGACATATTATGGCTGACATATGGCCAACATGTTATAACCCTAAAGCAGTTTAATACTTGTATAAAAGGGCTTAGAGTTGGATATTTTTCATTATGTTGTGATGCGAAATTGGTTCTTGCGGCGGTATTGAGTTGTAAGGGATTACAGATTGTAATCAGGTTGTAATCACTGGATTGTAATAAGATCGAACTTGCTGTTTGGTGGACATAGCCCAGGGATTGGGTGAACCACGTTAAATCTTGGTGCCTTGTGTTCATTTCTGTGTGATCTATTATTTTTCTGTTATTGGTTATATTTGCATGTAGTTTTTATTTTTGTCCGTAGTTTATCCTAACAAGTGGTATCAGAGCGAGGTTGTCTTTTAGTTATCCTCTACAAGAAAGTCTCATGGTTGAGTGGGAGCGATGGTAGATGAGGGTAAGCTGAGGGTTGACAGGTTTAATGGGTAGAACTTCCAGTTATGGAAGATGCAAATGGAAGAATATCTATATCAGAAGGATTTATGGAAGTCGTTGGAAGGCAAAGCCAAGAACTAGAGAACTATGTCAGAGGCTGAATGAGATCTTTTGGAGAAAAAGGCACTCAGAAGCATTTGGTTATGCTTGGCACCATCGGTGACATTTAATATTACAAGAGAAAAGACGACAAAAGATTTGATGAAAACCCTAGCGACACTATATGAAAAGCCCTTCGCTTCAAACAAGGTATTTCTCATGAAGCATTTATTTAATATGAAAATGGCAGAAGGTGGATCTATTGCAGATCATTTAAATGAGTTTAATACTATTACTAGTCAACTATCTTCTGTGGGTATCAATTTTGATGAAGAAATTAGGCCTCTCTTGATTTTGTGTTCTTTACCTGAAAGCTGGAATGGCTTGGTAATGGCTGTGAGTAATTTTGTTCCTGGATCTAGTACCCTAAAATATGATGATGTGATCGATGTTATTTTAAGTGAGGAAACTCGTAGGAAATTCTCAGGTGGATCTACATTAGGAAGTGCTTTGAATGCACAAAGTAGGGGCAGAATGACTGAAAGAGGAAGTAACTCTGGAAATCATGGGAAATCAAGAGGAAAGTCAAAGGGGAGGAGGTCTCAATCGAGAGGACCAAATGATTGCTAGTACTATGGGAAACCAGGGCATAAAAAGAACGATTGCTGGAATCAAAAGAAAAATGAAGGAGATAAATCAGATGGAGACAAGGAGGAAAATGTGGTAAGAAAAAAATCTGAAGAGGATGCTTTCCTTCTGTCTTTAGAGAGTGTTGATGATTCATGAGTTTTAGATTCTGGTGCTTCATTTCATGCTACACCTCATAGAGGTTATTTCATTGATTATGTCCAAGGGGATTTTGGGCTTGTTTATTTGGGGGATAATGAACCCTGTCAGATTGTTGGAAAGGGAAAAATTAAGATTAAGTTGCAGAATGGGAATCATTGGCTACTACATGAGGTAAGACATGTTCCAAAACTAAGTAGAAATTTAATTTCAGCAGGGCAACTCGGTGATGAAGGTTGTGTAGTTACTTTTAATGATAAAAATTGAAAGGTTTCAAAAGGTTCCCTTGTAGTAGCAAAAGGTGTGAAAGTAGGCACCTTATATCTTTGTACAGGTCATATTGTTCCTTCTACTTTGATTGTTTCAAAGAAAAATGAATGTTCAGGAACAATTGTTGCAGTTGAGCAGGGAGAACAAATAGCTGTTGTAGATTCTGATACAGTGTTGTGGCACAATAGACTTGGGCACATGAGTGAGAAAGGTATGAAAGTACTTCATTCAAAGAAAGTTTTACCAGGTCTAAAATGTGTGAATATGGATTTTTGTGAAAGTTGTGTGTATGGAAAACAAAAGAGAGTGAGTTTTGTAAAGATAGGGAAGGGAAACAAAAAGAAGAAATTAGAGCTTGTGCATACAGATGTATGGGGACCAGCTCAGGTATCTTCCCTTGGTGGCTCTCATTATTATGTTACATTTATTGATGACGCAACTAGGAAAGTATGGGTTTATTTCCTTATCCAGAAATTTGATGTATTTCAAACTTTTAAGAAATGGAAATGCTTGGTTGAAAATGGGATTGGTAAGAAATTAAAATGTCTCAGATCTGATAATGGTGGTGAGTATTCCAGTCATAAATTTGAAGATTATTGCTCCACTAATGGTATTCATAGACAAAAAACTATTCCAAGGACTCCATAGGAAAATGGAGTGGCTGAACGCATGAACAGGGCTATAATGGAGCGCGCAAGGAGCATGAGGTTGCATGCTGGGTTGCCCTTACACATGTGGGTGGAGGCTGTCAATACTGCAGTATATTTGATTAATAGAGGTCCCTCTACTCCTTTGGGCCGTGGTATTCCAGAGGAAGCATGGACTAGTAAGAAGGTGAGTTATTCTTTTCTCAAGACTTTTGGTTGTGAAGCTTTTGCTCATATAGACACTGAAAATAGAACCAAGCTAGAAGCTAAATCAAAGAAATGTGTCTTTGTTGGATATGGCATTAATGAATTTGGTTATAGGCTTTGGGATTTTGAAAATCTTAAAATTGTTAGAAGTCGGGATGTCATATTCAATGAGAAAGTGTTGTACAAAGATCTGTTGCAGCAACATGAGAAGAAAGAAGATGATTATGTAGTGCTGGATGATACTCCAAAAGCTGATGTTCTAGCCATTCCTCATGATGTGCAACAACTGCAACAACAAATACCACACACACCAGTAAATGTTAGATGGTCCACAAGGCAAATTAGACCTCCACAAAGGTTTTCTCCCTCTTTGTATTCTATTTTACTTACTGATGCTGGTGAACCTGAAAGTTATGATGAAGCTATGCAGGTGGATACTAAGATTCAATGGGAGTCTGCAATGAAAGATGAAATGGACTCTTTGCTGAAAATAAGACATGGGATTTGTGCAAGTTGCCTGCAGGTAAAAAGGCTTTACAAAATAAGTGGGTTTACAGGTTGAAAGAAGAGGAAGGAGGTAAGAAAATATTTAAGGCCAAGTTAGTTGTAAAAGGATTTGCACAGAAAAAGGGTTTTGAGGTCAAAGGTAAGGAGAATTTAGTGTGCAAATTGAAGAAAAGTTTATATGGCTTGAAGCAAGCACCTCGGCAATGGTATCTCAAATTTGACAGTTTTATGTATGAGCATGGATATAATAGGTGTCATTCAGATTACTATGTTTATTTTAAGAGGTTGGATGATGATAGCTACATTATTTTATGTTTATATGTTGATGCTATGCTTGTAGCTGGCTCTAACATGGATCATATTAAG
The DNA here is from genome assembly GCA_028749045.1 of Cupressus sempervirens. Lineage (NCBI taxonomy): Eukaryota > Viridiplantae > Streptophyta > Pinopsida > Cupressales > Cupressaceae > Cupressus > Cupressus sempervirens. The sequence continues at coordinate 616,487,523 of CM053783.1, forward strand.
GGGCTGAAATGCTAGTTAGCACATGCATTTGCTATGAAGGATTTGGGGGCCGCAAAACAAATCCTTGGTATGAAGATTTGCAGAGATAAGAAGAAAAAAACATTGATGCTATCTCAAGCTGATTATGTTGAGAAGGTGTTGCAACGTTTCTCTATGGAAAATGCTAAAGCTGTCAGCGCACCTTTACCCAGTCATTTGAAATTGACTAAGGAAATGTGTCCCAAAATACAAGAAGAGGAGGATAAGATGTCTAAGGTACCCTATGCTTCAGCTATAGGAAGCTTGATGTATGCTATGGTATGCACTAGGCCAGATATTGCACATGCAGTGGGAGTCGTTAGCAGGTATATGAGTCATCCAAGATTTGAGCATTGGAATGCTGTCAAGTGGATTCTCAGATATTTGAGAGGAACATCCAATAAGTGTTTACACTTTGGAGACTCTACTACTGATTTACAGGGCTATGTTGACTCAGATTTGGCTGGGGATATTGATACCAGGTGGAGTACTACAGGTTATGTCTTTACTGTTGACGGGGTAGCCGTGAGCTGGGTTTCTAGGTTACAGAAGATTAATGCTCTATCCACTATAGAGGAAAAGTATGTTGCTGCTATAGAGGTAGCCAAGGAGATGATATGGCTTCAGTTCTTCTTAGAAGAATTGGGACATCCTCAGAAGGATAGTCAAAGTGCCATTCATCTTGCTAAGAATTCAGCTCTGTATTCTAAGACCAAACACATATAGTTGTGGTACCATTTCATTCAGTCAGTTTTGGAGGATGGACAGTTAAAGCTGGAGAAGATACATACCAATGAAAATCCAGTAGATATGTTGACAAAGGTTGTAACAAGGGAGAAGTTGAACTCCTCTTCAGCTTCAGTTGGTCTTTTAGACTGAACATGAATAAAAGAACAACAGAGTCTAGGGTGGTTTGATCTAGTGGGAGCCCCATGTGGTAGTGGTATTGCTATAGGATCACTCTCCAAGTGGGAGATTGTTGTTTAGTGTGGAGCCTGATCAGTCCCCAAGTGGGAGATTGTTAGATTGTGGTGACTGATCAGGAAAGTACTGTACATACTTCATAAATAGTGGGGTTCGGAGCATCGCCCCAAATTTATTTTTTGGGCCGTGGCCGACATGGTAGCCGACATATTATGGCCGACATATGGCCGACATGTTATAACCCTAAAGCGGTTTAATACTTGTATAAAAGGGCTTAGGGTTGGGTATTTTTCATTATGTTGTGATGTGAAATTGGTTCTTGTGACAGTATTGAGCTGTAAGGGATTACGGATTGTAATCAGGTTGTAATCACTGGATTGTAATAAGATCGGACTTGCTTTTGGTGGACGTGGCCCAAGGATTTGGTGAACCACGTTAAATCTTGGTGCCTTGTGTTCATTTCTGTGTGATCTATTATTTTTCTGTTATTGGTTATATTTGCACATAGTTTTTATTTCTATCCGTAGTTTATCCTAACACCTCTCTCTTTCGCCCTTCTCCCCCCTCTCTTTCCTTGCTTCCCTCTCCCCCTCACTTCCTTCATCTTTATTTCTCTTCTTGTCACTTCCTCTTCCCTTTCTATACCCACCTCTCCCTCTCTATTTCTCTTCCTTCCTCTCTTTATCTTTTCTCTTCTCCCTTCCCCCACTCCCTCCCCCCTCTCGCATCCCCCCAACCTACCTCTCATTATTCCTCTTCCTCTCATGCTATGTCCCTTTCCACCTCTACCTCAATTCATCTTTCTCCACTCACTTCCTCTCCTCACCTTTCCACCCCTTCTTCTCTCTACCCCTCCTCTCCTCTCCCCTCTATTTCATCCTTATCCTCTCCCCCCTCTACCTTCCTTCCCTCCCTCCCCCATTCCTATCGCTCTTCTCCTTCTTTCTTTCCCCTCATCACTCTTGACCTTCCTCTCCCCTTTTGTCTCCCCGCTTTCCCTTCTTGTCTATATATTTCTCTCCCTCTCTCCTACTTCCTCTCCACTCCACTCTCCCCTCTTCCTCCCTCAATATCTCATCCTTCTATCCCCTTCTCCCACTCTCCCCTCTTCAACCCCCCTCCCTCTCTCCAATCTTCCTCTTCCTCATCCCTCCCTTCCTCCCTCTCTCCCACTCTCCCTCCATTCCTTCCTCTCTATTCATCTCTCCTTTCTTTCTCTCACTTCCTCTCCCCACATTTCTCTCTCTCTCTCTCTCTTTCTCTCTCTCTCTCTCTCTCTCTCTCTCTCTCTCTCTCTCTACCTCTTCCTCTCCCTCCTTCCTCTCCCTCTCCCTCCCTTCTCCTCTCCCACCTCATCCTCTTCCTCCATGTCTCATTCCTCCACTCTCCCACTCCCTCTCCCTCTCCCTCTCTATCTCTTCCACTCCATGTCCCTCCCTTCCTCTCTTCTTCATCCCTCTCTCCCTCTCCATCTCTCCCACTGCCACTCCCCCTCCCTCTCTTCCTCCTCCTCTCTCCACTCCCTCTCCCTACTCTCTCCTCCCTCTCCCTTCCCCTGTTCCTCTCCCTCTCCCTTTCCCTGCTCCTCTCTCCCTCTCCCCCCTTCCTCTCCCTCCTCTCTCTCTCTCTCCTCTCTCTCTCTCTCTCTCTCTCTCTCTCATTCCTCCTCTCTCACTCTCTCCCCTCCTCTCACTCTCCCTCCCTTCCTCTCTCCCTCCCTATCTCCCTCCGTTCTCCTCTCCTCCTTATCTACCTCCCCATGTCTCCCTCCCCCTCTCCCTCTTCATCCCTCCCAGTCCCACTACCTCTCCCTCCTCTTCCTCTCCCTCTCCCCACTTCCTCTCCCTCCTCCCTCCTCCCCCCTCCCTCTCCCATTTCCTCTCCCTCTCCCTCCTCTCCCCCTCTCCCTCCCCCATTTCTTCTTTCTCCCCCTCCTCCTCTCTCTGTCTCCCTCCCTATCTCCCTCCCTTCCCCTCTCCTCTCTCTTCCTCTTCTTCCACATCTCCCTCTTCCTCTCTCCCACTCCCCCTTCCTCTCCCTCCCTTCCCCTTCCCCCTTCCCCTCTTCTTCCACGTCTCCCTCTTCCTCTCTCCCACTCCCTTCCTCTCCCCTTCACTCCTCTCTATCTCTTCTCCTCCTCTCCCCACCTCTCCCCTTCCCTCCCTCACCATCTTCTCCTCCTTTCTCTCCTCACATCTCTTCCTCTCTTTCCTTGTTTTTTACCCTTCACTCCTCTTTCTCAACCTCTTCCTCTCTCCTTCCTGTCCTCCCCCTCCACCCCTCTCATCTCCCCCTCCCTCATTCTCTCTTTCTCCTCCTCACCCACCCCGTCTCCCTCCCTTCTTCTCTCTTTATATCTTCTTCTCCCATTCCCTCTTTCCCCCCTCCTTCTCTCCCTCTCCCCCCTCTCTCTCTCCAATGTAGAGCAAAGGGCGATGGAGCTTTTACACAAGATGAGTTACACAATTTTTTTTACAAATCCACATACACTCTAAAGTGCTCAAATGGCTTTAAGAGACTCAACATGTATTTGATTGAATCTCAAAGCTATCTATACACTCCAAGATTTCTTGCTTGTACAATGGAGTTCCAAATACAAATAACAATAAAAAATATCTTCCCTAGCCTCTTCCAACTAGTTTGAGGGATTAGTTAAGTAGTTTAACAACTAAAAGTCCATTTCCCTCCTAAATGGATACTAGCTTTTATAACTTGGATATTTGAAATTTTAAACTATGAATATGAATTAAACTAATTAAATGTAACTCCCTATGACTCCTAACTAAGGATTTCTTCCTTTTCAGACTCCAATAATATTTCCAAACTCCTAAGTTCACCTATAGACTCATCCTTAACCTTCTAGGCCTATTATGCCATGTTTTGGCAATTGCATTAACTATGTGCACTGAGTGCATTATTACAAGTTATTCCATCTACCATGGATTAAATCATTACATGAAATGGCTTAATAGCCATGTTACAATATTGAGACTCATTAGTCACCTAAGGGACCCTTCTTGTCTTCAAGAGGTTCCCTACATCACTCTCCTTGCTCTCCCCCCACTCTCCCTCTCCTATTCTCTCTTTCTCCCTCTCTCTCTCCTTAATCTTCCTCCCTCTTCCTCTCACTCCTCCTCTCTCCCTCTCCCCATCTTACTATCCCTCCTCCTCTCTCCCTCTCCCCGTCCCTCTCGCTCCCCCCCTCTTCCTGTCCCTCCTCCTCTATCCTCTCTCCACTCTCTCTCTCTCTCTCTCTCTCTCTCTCTCTCCTTCCTCTCCCTCTCCCTTCTTCCTCTCCCTCTCTTCTCCTCTCCCCTTCTCTCTCCCTCTCCCCCTCCCTCACTTTGTCTCTCCTTCTTCTCCTCCCTCTCCCTCCATCATTTCCTCTTTGCCCCTCCACCACTCCCCCCTCTCCCTCTCCGTCCCTGTCTCCATCCCTTCCCCTCTCCTCCCTCTTCCTCTTCCTCCCCATCTCTTCTCCCTCTCCCACTCCCACTTCCTCTCCCTCCCTTCCCCTCCCTATCTCCTCTCCCTCTCTCCCACTCCCTCTTCCTCTCCTTCCCCCTTCCTCCCACTCCCACTCCCACTCCCTCCTCTTCCACTCCCTCTCCCTCCTCTTCCTCTTCCTCTTCCTCTCCCTCTCCCCCTCTCCCCCTTCCTCTCCATCTCCCTCTCCCTCCATGTCTCCCTTCCTTCCCCTCTCCTCCCTCCTCCTCTCTCCCACTCCCACTCCCACTCCCCCTTCCTCTCCCTCCCTTCCCTTCCCCTATTCCCCTCCCCCTTCGCTTCCTCATCCCCTCCTAATTTCTCTCCCACTCCCTCTCCCTCCCTATACCTCCAACTCTCACTCTCACTCCCTCTCCCTCTCCCCCCTTCCTCTCCCTCTTCCTCTCCCTCCCCCTTCCTCCCCCACTCCTCTCCCCCCTTCCTCTCCCTCTCCCTCCTCCCCCCCTCCTCTCCCTCCATGTCTCCCTCCTTGTCTCCCTCCCTTCCCCTCTCTTTGCTCCTCTCTCCCTACCTCCCCTTCCCCTCCCCCCTTCACCTCTCCCTCACTTCCTCACCTCCTCCCAGTATCTCTCCCACTCTCTCTCCCTCTCCCTCTCCCTCCTCTTCCTCTCCCCTTCCTCTCTCCCCTTCCCCTCTCCCTCACTTCTTCATCCCCTCCCAATCTCTCTCCCTCTCCCTCTCCCTCCTCTCCCTCTCCCCCTTCCTCTCTCTTCCACTCCCCCTTCCTCTACCGCTCCCAATTTCCCTCCCTTCCCCTCTCTTCCCCGTCTCCCTCCCTTCCCCTCTCCTCCCCATCTCGCTGCCTTCCTCACCCCCTCCCAGCCTCTCTTCCACTCCCTCTCCCTCCCCATCCCTCCAACTTTCACTCCCACTCCCTCTCCCACTCCCTCTTCCTCTCCCCCTTCCTCTCCCTCTCTCCCTCTTTCTCTCTCTCTCCCCTGCTTCCCCTTTCCCTCCCACTCCCTGCCCTTCCCCCAGTCTCCCCCCTTGTTCTCCCTCTCCCCCCTCCTCTCTCTCCATGTCTCCCTTTCTTCCCCTCTCCTCCCTCTTCCTCTTCTTCTCCCTCCCTTCCCCTCTCCTCCCTCCTCCTCTCTCCCACTCCCACTCCCCGTTCCTCACCCTCCCTTCCCTTCCCCTCTCCCTCACCCCCTCCTAGTCTCTCTCCCACTCCCTCTCCCTCTCCCTCCCTATCCCTCAAACCCTATCCCTCTCCCTCTCCCTCCTTGTCCCTCAAACCCTCACTCCCAATCTGTCTTCATCTCTGTCTCCCTCCTCTCCCTCTCCCCCTTCCTCTCTCCTCCCTCTCCCTTCTTCTCTCACTCCCCCTTCCTCTCCCCCTCCCAATCTTCCTCCCTTCCCCACTCCCTCCCTATCTTGCTCCCTTCCCTTCCTCCCTTCCTTATCCCCTCCCAGTCTCTCCCCCACTCCCTCTCTCCCTTTCCCTCCAACTCCCACTCCCACTCCCTCTCCCTCTCCCTTCCTCCCCCCCCCTTCTCCCTCCCTTCCCCTCTCCCTCCCACTCCCTCTCCCACTCCCTCTCCCTCTTCCTCCCCCTTCCTCTCCCTCCCTCCCACTCCCTCTTCCTCTCCCTCCCACTCCCTCTCCCACTCCCTCTTCCTCTCCCTCCCTTCTCCCTCCCTCCCACTCCCTCTCCCACTCCCTCTTCCTCTCCCCCTTCCTCTCCATCCCTTCCCCTCTCCCTCCTACTACCTCTCCCATCCCCTCCTCTCTTCCTTCCTTCCCCTCCCCCTCCCTTCCTCATCCCCTACCAATCTCTCTCCCACTCCCTCTCCCTCCATGTCCTTCCCACTCCCACTCCCACTCCCTCCTCTTCCCCCCCCTCTCCCCCCTTCCTCTCCTTCTCCCTCTCCCCCCTCCATGCCTCCCTTCCTTCCCCTCTCCTCCCTCTTCCTCAACCTTCTCATCTCCCTCCCTATCTCCCTCCCTTCCCCTCTCCTCCCTCCTCCTCTCTCCCACTCCCACTCCCCCTTCCTCTCCCTTCTTCCCCTCTCCATCACTTCCTCACCCCCTCCCAATCTCTCTCCCACTCCCTCTCCCTCCTCATCCCTCCAACTCTCACTCCCTCTCCCTCTCCCTCTCCCTCTCCCCCTTCCTCTCTACCCTTCATCTCTCCTCCCTCTTCCTCCCCGTCTCCCTCTCCCTTCCCCTCCCTCCCTTCCTCTCTCCTCCCTGTCTCCCTCCCTTCCCCTCTCTTCCTCTCCCTCTCCCTCTTCTCTCACTCCCACTCCCTCCTCTTCCTCTTCCTCTCCCCCCCTCCTCCCTTCCTCTCCCTCTCCCTCTCTCCATGTCGCCTTTCCTCCCCATCTCCCTCCCCCTCTCTCCCTCCATGTCTCCCTTCCTTTCCCTCTCCTCCTCCTTCCTCTTCCTCCCTGTCTCCATCCTCTTTCCCACCCCCTCTCCCCTCTCCTCCCTCTTCTCCTTCCTCCCTATCTCCCTCCCCCTATCCCTGTCCTCGTCCCACTTCCTCCTCCTATCCCTCTCTCCCTCCATGTCTCCCTCCCTTCCCCTCTCCTCCCTCTTCCTCTTCCTCCTTGTCTCCCTCCTCCTCTCTTTACTCCTCTTTCTCACCCCCTTCCTCTCCTCCCCCTCCACCATTTCCTCTTCCTCTCACTTCCTCTCCCCACCTCTCCCCTCTCCTTCCCTCCCTCACCATCTCCTCCCTCTTCCTCTTCCTCCCCATCTCCCTCCCCCTCTCTCCCTCCATGTCTCCCTTCCTTTCCCTCTCCTCCTCCTTCCTCTTCCTCCTTGTCTCCATCCTCTTTCCCACTCCCCCTTCCTCTCCTCCCCCTCCACCATTTCCTCTTTCTCCCCTTCTCCCACCCCCTCTCCCCTCTCCTCCCTCTTCCTCTTCCTCCCTATCTCCCTCACCCTGTCCCTATCCCTGTTCCTCTTCCTCCTCCTATCCCTCTCTCCCTCCATGTCTCCCTCCCTTACCCTCTCCTCCCTCTTCCTCTTCCTCCTCGTCTCCCTCCTCCTCTCTTCATTCCTCTTTCTCACCCCCCTTCCTCCCCTCCCCCTCCCTCATTCCTACTTGCTCCCCCTCTCCCTCCTCCCCCTCCACCATTTCCTCTTCCTCTCACTTCCTCTCCCCACCTCTCCCCTCTCCTTCCCTCCCTCACCATCTTCCCCTCCCCCCTTCCCCTCTCCCTCCTACTCCCTCTTCCTCTTCCTCCCCATCTCCCTCCTCCTCTCTTCACTCCTCTTTCTCACCTCCTTCCTCTCTCCTTCCTCTCCTCCCCCTCCCCCATGCCTGCTTTCTCCCTCTCTTCCCTCTTCCTCTTCCTCCTTATCTCCCTTCCCCTCTCTCCCTCCATGTCTCCGTTCCTTCCCCTCTCCTCCTTCTTCCTCTCCCTTTATCCCTCTCCCACCCCCTCTCTCCATCCCCCTTTCACCATTCCTTTCTCCTTCTCTATTTCACTTCCTCTCCCCACCTCTCTCTCCTTCCCTCACCATTTTCCCCTCCCCCCTTCCTCTCTCCCTCCCTGTCCCTCCTACTCCCTCTCCCTCTCCCTCCTCCTCCTCCTCTCCCTCTCTCCCTCCATGTCTCCCTCCCTTCCCCTCTCCTCCCTCTTCCTCTTCCTCCTCATCTCCCTCCTCCTCTCTTCACTCCTCTTTCTCACCTCCTTCCTCTCTCCTTCCTCTCCTCCCCCTCCCCCATGCCTCCTTTCTCCCTCTCCTCCCTCTTCCTCCATGTCTCCCTCCCCCTCTCACTCCATGTCTCCCTTCCTTCCCCTCTCCTCCTTCTTCCTCTCCCACTCCCACTCCCTCTCCCTCTCCCTCTCCCTCTCCCTCCTCCTCTCCCTCTCTCCCTCCATGTCTCCCTACCTTCCCCTCTCCTCCCTCTTCCTCCCCATCTCCCTCCTCTCTTCACTCCTCTTTCTCAACCTCCTTCCTCTCCTCCTCCTCCCCCATTCTCACTTTCTCCCCCTCTCTGACCTCCTCTCCCTCCCTTCCTCTCTCCCTCTCCCATTTTCTCTTTCTCCCTCTCCTTCTCTCCCTCGCCCCTCCCTACCCCCCTTTCACCATTCCTTCCTCCTCCTCTATTTCATTTCCTCTTCCCACCATCTTCTCCTCCTTTCTCTCTTTCCATTTCTCCCTCTCTCCCCTTCTTTCCCACCTTCACTTCTCCCCACCTCTCCCCCTTCTCCTCCTTTCTCCCTCCCCCATTTTCTCTTTCTCCCTCTCCTTCTCTCCTCCCCCTCTCTCCCCAACCCCCTTACACCATTCTTTCCTCTCTCTATTTCACTTCCTCTTCCCACCTCTCTCTCCTTCCCTCCCTCACCATCTTCTCCTCCTCCTCTCCTCCCCCTCCTTCATTCCTAATTTCTCCCCCTCTCCCTCCTCCTCTTTCCCACCCCCTCTCCCTCTCCCTCTCCCTCTCCCTCTCCCTCTCCCTACCTTCCCCTCTCCTCCCTCTTCCTCCCCATCTCCCTCCTCTCTTCACTCCTCTTTCTCAACCCCCTTCCTCTCCCCTTCCTCTCCTCCCCCTCCACCATTTCCTCTTCCTCTTACTTCCTCTCCCCAACTCTCCCCTCTCCTTCCCTCCCCAACTCTCCCCTCTCCCTCTCCCTCTCCCTCTCCCTCTCCCTCCTCCTCTCCCTCTCTCCCTCCATGTCTCCCTACCTTCCCCTCTCCTCCCTCTTCCTCCCCATCTCCCTCCTCTCTTCACTCCTCTTTCTCAACCTCCTTCCTCTCCTCCTCCTCCCCCATTCTCACTTTCTCCCCCTCTCTGACCTCCTCTCCCTCCCTTCCTCTCTCCCTCTCCCATTTTCTCTTTCTCCCTCTCCTTCTCTCCCTCGCCCCTCCCTACCCCCCTTTCACCATTCCTTCCTCCTCCTCTATTTCATTTCCTCTTCCCACCATCTCCTCCTTTCTCTCTTTCCATTTCTCCCTCTCTCCCCTTCTTTCCCACCTTCACTTCTCCCCACCTCTCCCCCTTCTCCTCCTTTCTCCCTCCCCCATTTTCTCTTTCTCCCTCTCCTTCTCTCCTCCCCCTCTCTCCCCAACCCCCTTACACCATTCTTTCCTCTCTCTATTTCACTTCCTCTTCCCACCTCTCTCTCCTTCCCTCCCTCACCATCTTCTCCTCCTCCTCTCCTCCCCCTCCTTCATTCCTACTTTCTCCCCCTCTCCCTCCTCCTCTTTCCCACCCCCTCTCCCTCTCCCTCTCCCTCTCCCTCTCCCTCTCCCTACCTTCCCCTCTCCTCCCTCTTCCTCCCCATCTCCCTCCTCTCTTCACTCCTCTTTCTCAACCCCCTTCCTCTCCCCTTCCTCTCCTCCCCCTCCACCATTTCCTCTTCCTCTCACTTCCTCTCCCCAACTCTCCCCTCTCCTTCCCTCCCTCAACATCTTCCCCTCTCCCTCCCTATCTCTCCTACTCCCTCTTCCTCTTCCTCCCCGTCTCCCTCCTCCCCCTCCCCCATGCCTGCTTTCTCCCTCTCTTCTCTCTTCCCCTTCCTCTCCTCCCCCTCCACCATTTCCTCTTCCTCTCACTTCCTCTCCCTAACTCTCCCCTCTCCTTCCCTCCCTCAACATCTTCCCCTCCCCCCTTCCCCTCTCCCTCCCTGGCTCTCCTACTCCCTCTTCCTCTTCCTCCCCGTCTCCCTCCTCCTCTCTCCTTCCTCTCCTCCTTTCTTCCCCATGCCTACTTTCTCCCTATCTTCCCTCTTCCTCTTCCCCCCTGTCTCCCTCCCTATCTCCCTTCCTACCCCTCTCTCTCCCACCCCCTCTCCCCACCCCCCTTTCACCATTCCTTCCTCCTCTATTTCACTTCCTCTCCCCACCTCTCTCTCCTTCCCTCACCATTTCCCCCTCCCCCCTTACCCTCTCCCTCCTCGTCCCTCCTACTCCCTCTCCCTCTCCCTCCCTTCCCCTCTCCTCCCTCTTCCTCTTCCTCCCCGTCTCCCTCCTCCTCTCTTCACTCCTCTTTCTCATCCCCTTCCTCTCCTCCCCCTCCACCATTTCCTCTTCCTCTCACTTCCTCTCCCCAAATCTCCCCTCTCCTTCCCTCCCTCAACATCTTCCCCTCCCCCTTTCCCCTCTCCCTCCTCCTCTCTTCACTCCTCTTTCTCACCTCCTCTCTCCTTCCTCTCCCCCCCCTCCCCCATGCTTGCTTTCTCCCTCTCTTCCCTCTTCCTCTTCCTCCTTGTCTACCTCCCCTTGTCTCCCTCCCTATCTGCCTTCCCCTCTCTCTCCCTCTGTCCCTCTCCCACCCCCTCTCCCTACCCCCCTTTCACCATTCCTTCCTCCTCCTCTATTTCACTTCCTCTCCCCACCTCTCTCTCCTTCCCTCAGCATTTTCCCGTCCCCCCTTACCCTCTCCCTCCTCGTACCTCCTACTCCCTCTCCCTCTCCCTCTCCCTCTCCCTCCTCCTCCTCCTCCTCCTCTCTCCCTCCATGTCTCCCTCCCTTCCCCTCTCCTCCCTCTTCCTCTTCCTCCCCGTCTCCCTCCTCCTCTCTTCACTCCTCTTTCTCACCTCCTTCCTCTCCTCCCCCTCCCCCATGCCTCCTTTCTCCCTCTCCTCTCTCCTCCTCTCCCTCCATGTCTCCCTTTCTTCCCCTCTCCTCCTTCCTCTCCCTCTCTCCCACTCCCTCTCCCTCTCCCTCTCCCTCTCCCTCTCTCCCTCTATGTCTCCCTACCTTCCCCTCTCCTCCCTCTTCCTCCTCGTCTCCCTCCTCTCTTCACTCCTCTTTCTCACCCCCTTCCTCTCTCCTTCCTCTCCTCCCCCTCCCCCATTCTTTCTTTCTCCCCCTCTCTGACCTCCTCTCCATCTCTTCCTCTCTCCCTCTCCCATTTTCTCTTTCTACCTTTCGTTCTCTCCCTCGCCCCTCCCCACCTCCCTTTCACCATTCCTTCCTCCTCTATTTCACTTCCTCTCCCCACCATCTTCTCCTCCTTTCTCTCTTCCAATTTCTCCCTCTCTCCCTTTCTTTCCCACCTTCACTTCTCCCCACCTCTCCCCCTTCTCCTCCTTTCTACCTTCCCCATTTTCTCTATCTCCCTCTCCTTCTCTCCTCCCCCTCTCTTCCCAACCCCCTTTCACCATTCTTTCCTCTCTCTATTTCACTTCCTCTCCCCACCTCTCTCTCCTTCCCTCCCTCACCATCTTCTCCTCCTCTCTCTCCTCCCATCTCCCCCTCTCTCCCCTTCTTTCCCACCTTCACTCCTTTCACCATTCTTTCCTTCTTATCTATTTCACTTCCTCTCCCCTTCTCCTCCCATCTCTCCCCTTCTTCCCCACCTTCACTCCTCTTTATCTCTTCCCCTCTTTATTAACAAATGAAATTAATAAAATATAAAACATTAATAAAGATTTAAAATGAAAAAAATATAAAAAAAAATTACAAATATAACTACAAGCAAATAAAATTAAAATAGAATAAAGCAAAAATTGAACATTCCAACCATTCATTAAAGTAATTGATGCAAAGTGATTGAAATGCATTCAGACAACCAATGCATTTAAAGATTTATTGGCTATAGACCATTATTAGATTGAAATCAAACTATATCTATTTCCAAGTCTGTCTTTAACACCTATATTATGTGCAACATTTCATATATTGATTCCTAGCAAAGACTTTTCTAATTTTAAATTCAGACTTCTTTTTCTTATTTCCATATACTGATTATAAATCAATATTTTATGCAGAACATTTATGACAACATTTTACAGAAACAAATTCTTAAATATATTAATGACAGATAAATCTAAACTCAAAAATAGCCCTTTCCCTACAAGATTTGAACAGAAATAAAAAAGTCCAAATTGATCGACATTAAACACAAGTGAATAAAAGAGATAAAATACCAAGTACAGAGGAAAATGAGAAGTGATGAGACTTTTGATAAGGTTTTGGGCTAATGAGATTATTGCTCGAAATTTATTAGAACTGAAATGCTACTGAGATAATTGCTGGAAATGTTTTTAAAAGATCTTTGGTTCTATTATTGTATTTAAAAATAGGATTTTTAATTTGAGCTAAAATTGAATTTCATATTTGCTTAAATTGTGAGCTCCTGTGGCTGCAATTTATGTGTACTGAAAAGAAGAGGGAATACAGTTGAGAATAATCAGAGAGGCTTTGATTGACCATTTTTATTTGAATTTAGTGTTTCATTGACATATTCTTTGTACAATGCTGAAAACATAGACTGATAATAATCCAACTATTTCATTGCAATGTTCTTTGTGCGCAACGTAGCTAGTATTGAAAGGTGGTGAACGAAAATGCACATACCTGAAATGGGGGTTTCCATGATCAATTGAATTGGGAAGAACATGCATGCTCTTAGGCATTGAATCTTTTCCATCTGCTCCTAAAGTGTGTGGGTAATAATCAAATTCCTCACAAGCCAGAGAGATCTGCACGATATGAGAGAAAGATCACTGTTTTGTAAGCATCAAGATCGTGATTTGAGTCATAAGCTGAGAAAGGAGAAAGCCGAATTCCCACACGCTCTGCACTGATTTCATCAACAACTGCTTCCACAACTTCAAGAGCAAATCTGCAACGATCATTCACGCTGTCCTGCAAGGAAGCCATGTGCTCCATGAATTTCAACACCATCGAACACTATTATTCATTAAAGGACTGATTAAACCAACAAAAAGGGACATTCTCCTCTTAAAACAAGGTAGATGAGAATAAAAACATGCCTGCATCGATTGCATTTCTGGCAGCATTTCAAAAATGTGCAACTAAATTGGGGATTTCCTTTCGATTCGAAAGAGGGATCTTTCCAGATAATCTGCACCCAAAACATATATTATTCGTTTCGTAGGAGAATCAACCAAATTTAAGAAAATAGGGAAAAGTCCAAAAAAATAAATACTGACCAACATGAGAAAATCTTCCACCATGCAGTATTTGGCAGAAGAAAATGCCCCCTTTGTCGTGTAAAGCCTGCCATTTAAAGAGAATTATATTTGCTCCACTTATATTCAACCCCAATTTTCTTAGCCATTCTCATTGCAGCCATTCTCTTGATTAGAAATGTACCCAAATTGAAATTGAAAGCATATATTGGAATGAAATGATATATAACCAAATTGAAATTGAAATAAGATACTGAAATCAAGTGATATTTACCCAAATTTATAAATTCTAACACGAAATGAGAAAGAAAAGTTCTATTCAAAACTAACAGCCGCCATTACCCAAACCAGAAACAGAAATGGAGCAATTGAAACCAATTTATAAGAAATGGAGAAATTCTTACATGAAACCCGTTGACAGCATGGCTGCAGAAACTCTTTAATTTTGCTGTGCTATGTGACGCACATAAATAGTTGAGTTCACACGGAGATTTAACGGTACTATTGAGAAAAACCTAAACGGGTAGCGGTTTGAGTTCCAAAAAGGAAAAAAATCACCAAGTAGCCGTTTGAGTTCATTCTATTTGAAAGAGCATTTTTTACTTTTGGCCATTTCTCTATATGACAACTTAGACTTTTATTGTGATCCTTCAAATTTTGTTTATAATAATATACTATTTTACTAATATATATATATATATATATATATATATATATATATATATATATATATATATATATATATATATATAAATTTATAATATATTATAATATATTATAATATTAATTTTAATTCTTTTTAATATAAAATATATAAATTTTAGACATATAATATTTTTAAATATCTTTTATTAAACAAATTTAATTATTTTACATATTATTAATTTATAACTATTTTCTAAATTTATATTATTTTTATTCCAAACAAAAGTTTCTCTATGTATACATATTCTATATATTATTTAGATTTCATTTTTTCAATCAGTATTACTATCAAATTATTATGAATAAACATTTTTTCAATCAACATATATTTGTAGAACGTAAGATGAAAGACATTCAATTGATCCCTAAGAGAATCACTAGGTGTAAAGAAAAATGTAGAATTACTCCTCAATGGGTTATGCATATTAATGTTGTTGCAAAGTATTTATGTATAATAATAAATATTTGAGATTAAAAAATAATTTTTTTGTACATTGAAAAAGTTTTGATTGTGATTACATGGAAAAACAATGTTACATTGTAACATTGTAAACCCTATTTTCAAATCAAGTAGCATATTCTCAATAATGGAGTGGAGGTGTGGTTGAGGTCTTCAAAATGGACTTGTTGCCATGAGGCAGTGGGAGGTTGATTTGTGCACAATAGATGAAAGGAATTTAACCTATAAGATTAGATGATTACAATTAGTTATTCGCATAACATCATATTGGTATTGTGATATTGCTACCATGATTTAACTGTGTAATTTTTGAGTCAAACTCATTGACCCAAATTTCATGAGTAGTGATTCACACATGAATTTATCTTTCATATTGGTAGAAAATGTGAAGGAAATAAGTAGTGATTAAAATACATGTACTTTAGGGATAACTTTAAGAAACCCCCTCCCCGAAAAATATATAAATTCGTGGCGAATCCAACATTACTTTCGGGGGAAAAAAATAGTTTTTGTTGGTGAATTTTTTTTTATATCACAAAAAGTTTAATGTTAGATGTGAATTTTCTTCGACCATTACAAAATTTCATAAAATCGAAGCGATTTTGTTCCTTTTGATACAAAGGGTATATATTGTAGATGGCAATTTTTCCCATTCATTGGAAAAATATATATATTGCATTAGACAATTTTTCTTGTTTGTTGGAAAAAATATATATTGCATTAGGCAAATTTTCTTGTTTTTTGGAAAATATATATATTTGATTAGGCAATTTTTCCTTTCTATTGAAAAAACATATATAATGCATTAGCGAATGTGGCTAGATGACACATATGTGGAATGTCCTATTGCATTTATGGCATGGTGGAATCTATTTGAAAAAACATTCTTTAAATTGCAGATATTGTGCTCAGTGGTTGCCAATATTAAAAAAATAGTTGGTTGCCAAAAATGGGACTGCCTATGGAAGAGGGATTGTCGAATGAAAATTCGAGCCTTGTTGTCAACCCAGATTTGTCTATGGAGGAGGATGAGGAGCAAAGTGATATTTCTACTGGACTTATTGGAGCCTCACAAGTTTTCTTTGCTAATCTCGGGGACACCATCAAAGAGCTCAAAGAGGAGATGGAAAAGGCAGATCTCCGAGCGATGTTTGTTGAAATGGGTCTCGACCCTTCTAATTTTGAAGATCAAATTATAGATGCAGTGGAACAACAAATCTAAAACTTCAACACTTTTGGGATGTTTTGAAGGATAAAAGAAGTGTTACACGAAGAATCATCTGTTATTTCTAAAAACATATTATTGAAAGTGTATGATTTTGAAATGTAATGGTTCAAAGCTTTGTCACTTCCCTTTTTGAGGGAAACCACAATCGTTATTGGTATATACATATACATATACATGAAGATGAAATGTAAAGCAGATGCAAAGTAAAACACTTTTTGTTGACATTTGATATTTTAGTGGGCATGGTGTTTTTTTTTGGGCTCTAGTTATTTTACAATAATCTTAAATTTACTTTCTAAAATTGTTTGAATTGTATTTTCACTTTCTAGTAAGTACTTACTGGTTAGTAGTAGTACACAGTACATACTAACATGTCGCATGCAACCAAGAATTGATATATGTAGTAATAGATTTTCGAGAATTTTTTCTAATATCATTTCATATCTCCAACATATGTGTGTAACAAGTAACATCCATTTACAGACTATCGTCCATCAAATGATAATATATTAATGGTTGAAAATTTATTTCAGGCCAAACATTTGGAATGAAGCCTCGACCTTTTTCAAGTCTTTGGAATGGTGACACGTTTCCTTCCAGCCTATACCACTTGCAGTGGATAGTATACATACATACATATATATATACATATATATATATATATATATATACATATGTACATATGTACATATGTCTATATACATATGTACATATATATACATATGTATTGATATATATATATATACACACACACACACATATATACACACATATATATATATATACACACATATATATATCTAACATATATATATGTATACATATATATATCTAACATATATATATGTATACATATATATATATATATATGTATACATATATATATATATATATATATATATATACATACATGTATATATATATATATATATATATACATACATATTTATATTTATATATATATATATATACATACATGTATATATATACATACATACATATATATATATATATATATACATACATACATACATATATATATATACATACATACATATATATATATACATACATACATACATACATACATATATATATATATATATATATATATATATATATATATATATATATATATATATATATATATATATATATATATATATATATATATATATATATATATATATATATATATATAAAGATGAAATGTAAAGCAGATGCAAAGAATATAATGCAAAGTAAAACTCTTTTTGTTGACATTTGATATTTCAGTGGGCATGGTGTTTTTTTTAGGCTCTAGTTATTTTACAATAATGTTAAATTTACTTTCTAAATTTGTTTGAATTTTATTTTCACTTTCTAGTAAGTACTTACTGGTTAGTAGTAGTATATAGTACATACTAACATGTTGCATGCAACCAATAATTGATATATGTAGTAATAGATTTTCAATTTTTTTTTCTAATATCATTTCATATCTCCAACATATGTGTGTAACAAGTAACATCCATTTATAGACTATCATCCATCAAATAATAATATATCAATGGTTGAAGGTTTATTTCAGGCCAAACGTCTGGAATGAAGCCTCGACCTTGTTCAAGTCTTTGGAATGGTGACACGTTTCCTTCTAGCCTATACCACTTGCAGTGGATAGTACATACATGTCTTTATCACTATTAGTGGCATTACCTCTTCCATTGGCTTGACACGCATAACAACTTTTTTGGCATGAACTTGCATTTATGTTGAAGATTTGCAAAGATTTAATAATTTGAAACAGATGAATTGGAAGCTGAACGAACAAATATGTAGGGAGTCGGGACCGTTTCTTAGCCACTCGACTTATTTATAGGCAATTGAGCTACTCCTTTTGTCATTGCTCATCTCATTTTTGGTAGTTAATAGTCTGGTAATAGGTATGTACTTTTAGTGCTCATCCAATTCTAGATTGGTTTACTTGGTGGTAGTCTTGTAGAGTGGTAGGACTTTCTCTGTAGTCAAGATGGCCACTCCAATTTGCTTGATATGAAAATTGGAAGAGTAACAAAAGGCCTTTTTAGGTAAAGTCCTTGATGATGAAAACCTCTTGTCAATTTGCAATAAGGTTGTTCTTGCTATAGCTACTACTGTGAACTTAATTATTCATGCTATGAAAATGGTTCCGGGGCATTAAATTTTGGA
Organism: Cupressus sempervirens; assembly: GCA_028749045.1. Lineage (NCBI taxonomy): Eukaryota > Viridiplantae > Streptophyta > Pinopsida > Cupressales > Cupressaceae > Cupressus > Cupressus sempervirens. The sequence continues at coordinate 616,505,392 of CM053783.1, forward strand.
GAATGAGAATGGGTACCATGTCAAAAATGACATTATGTCCTATTTTCTAGCCTCTCACACCTCAGAGAAGCAAGGGTCAAAATTTTGTTGCTCCTATGGAAGACTTTTAAACTAAAATACTTGGGTGATGACATTGATATTGTTGCTCATGTAGAATTAGGGGTGGGGATCCCTTGGATGGGTGAAATCCATAAGCTTTTGGAACCTAGCCATAATGTGGCCCTACAACCATTTCTATTGGGCTTGACTGTTGGGCAGTTGAAGCACCACAATAAATGGGCACGAATTAGCTTAGATTTTCTCTGAAAATGATATAATCTAGATGAAGTGGCACAGGACAACCCATGGCTAGAAGAATTCACAACCTTAGTTTGGTCTTTTGCTTTCTATAATGACTAGTACAGTAGTACTAGGGTTTTCCCCTGAAGTGTGGTTTCACTTTCCATTTTATTTTATCAAATTACAATCACTGTACGTGCCTCTAGAGTCTCTAGACTCTACTTTAGATTGTAATTTTCAAGTGACAATGAATATCAAATGAAATTTTTGGAGTTTCGTATAAAATCGTATTTCATTTTTATGCTTACTTCGAAGAGATGGTTTCTTCTTAATCTATATGCCCCTAATACTAAGCATGGTAGAAGAAACTTTTGGCATAAAATTTTGAACTTAGTTTCTCAACTTGGAGGGTCTCTGGGTATTATTATGGGAGATTTTAACACGCCACTTTTGGCTATTGAGAAGCAAGGAGGTCTTTCACCTGAGGTAGATAGTAGGCAAAATTTAGCTAATCTAATAAGGGACTTAGCTCTTGTGGATGTGGATCTTGGTTGAAGCAAGTTCACATGGTCCAATGGGAGAATAGGCTCAAAATGTATTCAGGTGAGACTGGATAGAGCTCTCTTAACTATGAATTGGATGTGTCAGTTTCATTGCAAGTTTTCCTCATTGGTTCAACTTTGTTCGGATCACTCCTCAATCTCTCTCTCTATTGATAGAATTAATTGAAAGAAAGATTTCCCTTTTAGATTTGAGAAGATGTAGTTGGCGCACCCTAGCCTATATGATAAAATAAAGGGGTGGTGGGGGATAGAGGTTAATGGAAAAACTATCTACAAAGTGGCCAAAAAACTAAGATTCATTCAATCTAAAATTAGAATATGGAACAAAAGTGACTTTGGAAATATTTTCCAAACCAAAGAAAGGGTTACGAAGGATCTTACAAAGGTTCAAGAGGAGATCTAGACATGGGGGTATGATGAAATTAAGATGAATATAGAGAAGGATATCGTTACTAATCTTCACAATATTGTTGCAAAGGAGGAAATTTTTTGGAGGCAGAGGTCATGGTCAATATGGCTAAAAGAAGGGGACAAAGACTTGAGGTTCTTTCACCTTTTCACTATGAAACATAGGGTGGCCAATAGAATTAGTCAAATTAAAAAGGGAGGTAATTTGATAAGGGAAGATAACAAGATAGTTGAGGAGGCCATCAGGTATTTTTCCTCCATTCTTACTAAAGACCTAAATTTGGCTAAAGAGGATTAAAATATTATCATTGATACTATCCCCTTAGTTATTAATGAGGCTTAGAATAGGGCCTTACTGGCCATCCCCAAATGGATGAAATTAAAGAGGTAGTTTTTGCTTTGCTTGCTGAAAAGGCCCCTAGTTTAGTTGGATTTCCCACCTTCTTCTTCCAGATGTATTGGGATATTATCCACTATGACCTGGTCAAAGCTATTCAGGAATTCTTTAGTGCTAGGAATCTGCTTAAAGAAATTAAAGCTACTTTTTTGGTTTTGATTTTGAAAGTCATAGGGGCTGATTCTTTTGGATCTTTTAGGCCCATTAGCCTTTGTAATTCCCTCTACAAGATTTTTGTTAAAGTCTTAACCAACAGAGTTATCAAATTACTTCCTGGGATTATTGCTCCACAATAATTTGGGTTTGTGCCTGGCAGACAAATTCTTGACTCTATCATGGAGGTCCATGAAGTTATTCATTCTCTAGAAGCAGGTAAATAGGAGGGTTTCCTGCTTAAACTTGATTTTTCTAAAGCTTATGATAGGGTGGATTGGGGGTTTCTGGATAGGGTGCTTGAAGCTTTTGGGTTCAATTCCAAAGTGAGAAAGTTAATATCTTAATTGATCTCCTCCCCCTACCTTTGTGGTTATTATTAATGGTACCCCTTCAGATTTTTTCAAATCTTCTAGGGTCTCTTCCAATGGGATCCTTTATATCCTATTCTTTTCATCATCCTTGCTGAAGGTCTGGACAAACTTATCAATTCTAAAAGAAGTAGGGGGGACTTGGTGGGACTGAAACCTTCTTTAGGTCCTTTGGTCTTTACTCATCAGCAATTTGTGGATGATAACTTTTGGGAGGTGAGGCCTCAGTTAAAGAAGCTAGTAATGTCAAAGGGATACTCAACACCTATTCCAAGGCCTCTAGTTAGCTCATCAATTGGGATAAGAGCTTAGTTTTTTTCTTATTTACTCCCCCTGATAAATAGAGAAAATTGCTAGAATCCTAGGTTGTAATATTGGGACTCTTCCCTCCATTTACTTAGGCCTCCCTTTGGGTACCAAACCACCTGACTAGTTCTGGGACAATCTCATTGACAGGTTTAATAGAAAACTGGCAAGTTGGAAAGATGTTACTCTTAGCCATCCTAGTAAAGTTTTATTGATCAAGTCTACTCTCCAAAACCTTGCAACTTATGCTCTCAGTCTCTTTTCTATCACTCCCAAGGTTGTTGAGCATTTGGAGGCCATTCAAAGGCATTTTATGTGGTTTGGAACCAATGAGAACAATAAGTACCTCTTGGTGGCTTGGGAGAATATATGTAGACCCAAGAATAAAGGGGGCCTGGGGATTAGAAAGCTGAAATAGATTAACAATGCTCTCCAAGCAAAAAAAATTTGGAGAATCTTCAATTCTAAAGGGGAATGGAGAGATATTATGGAGCTCAAGTACATGGAAAACCTTAGTCTCAAACAATTCATTAACATAGATGCTAATCCTAGGGGTTCTATTATTTGGAATGACATCCTAAGGAATAATAGTTTTGCCTTTGACAACGCTAAATGGAAACTTGGCAATGGAGAAGATATCAACTTTTGGCATGACGACTAGCTTAGTGTTGGCCTTATCTAGGAAATTGAACCTTTCAATAGATGGGCTAATATTTTCATTAATAGATTTGGGAGCAGGGTAAAAGACTACAGGAATCAGAATGAATGGATTGACTTGGCTAAGATATCTTGTAATGCTCCGCCCGGAGATCCTTGGAAACAAGGATTCAAATCAAGCCAAGATATATTTTTTTTACAAGTATGAATGCACAAGACAACATCATATAGGGATCACAAAGATCGCAACGGAAGACTTCAACACAATCCCGACAACCAACGAATCTCGGAATGCCACTACCCAACTGACTGATGGGGACACAACCCAAGAACAGAATGGAACCAACAGAAAGGGAAAATTATATTAACTAAGAAAATAAGCTAGTACAAACAGTGCAGAGAAAATAAACTTCAAAACATGCCCTAAGGGCTTACAATAGCATAAATCTGGAGATAATTTCTCCTTTTAGTATCTCCTCTCAAACTCCACTCCGAACTACCTTTTACAATGCTAGAAATCTCCTTAAATAGACCCCAGAGGGTTAAGGACTAGGAGTACATTCTAGAAAGTGCTAGTAGGCATCCACCGACAAAATAGAAGGTTCCAGAAGCTGCATTAGAAGTCAGTGCATATCTAGAAGAATCCAAAAATGGTAACTAAACTTTCGGGAGGCATAACTTTTGAACCGTAGCTTTGATTGACAAACCGTTTACATTTTCAGAAAGCTCTTGAAGTGCTCTATAGCCCTATGGATAAGCTTCACTCGTCCCCCATTTTTTGGCCCTTTTTGAGGTCATTTAATGCCCCTAACTTGACTTCAAAGCATTCTTAGAAGGTCTCCAAAACCCAAAAAACTGCAATAACTTTCAAACTGTGGGGCCTTTTGACCTGATTCTTTTTCTGGAATGTTCTAAATCACAATTACATTCATCTGGCCAATTCACACCTTCTAGGTCACTAAAATGATGGCCAAATTACATGCTCCTATTTTTTCGGGATTTTCAAACACACTGATAGTGGAACTGTGAGAGTTGGAACCTTTATTTGACCCAAATGGGTATCCAAAATGTAAAGACATGAAATAGAAACTAAGTCTAAGTACATTTTTTTGGGTGACACAGGATTGCCCTTATACCTCTGGATGCTCCTGCATCAGACACCCAGGGTAGATTGAAAAGTGACCTTGTCACTTTATGGATGGTAGAGGAAATCCCAAATGGGAAACCTCAGCTGATCCTTTCCATTTGACCAAATACTCTTCATACTGCCTATTTCTGGTACTCCTACCCACACGATAATCTAGAATGTCTTCTATCTCCTCCTTCTTAGAAGCAGGAATTGGACATGGCTCTAACACTAGCTCCTCATCTGCACCTTCATCATGATACTCTGTTAAATCTGCAATGTTGAAAATGGGAGAAATCTGAATACCATCTGGCAGCTCCACTTCATATGCATTTCCTGAGTCATGTTTCTTCAAAATTTTGCAGGGGCCAAATTTCTTCATTTTCAGCTTGTTGTAAGTACCGGCTGGAAATATTTCTTTTCGTAAGTGTACCATGACTAAATCTCCTACTTGGAATTCCTTATGTCTTCTCCTTTGATTAGCCCTAGCTTTATACTCTTGATTCATCTTGGTTATGTGTGCCTGAACCTCCTCATGTAGACACTTGATATATTCAACAAATTCCTCTGCTTCAACACTTGTCCTCTCCCCTTGTTCTATCTTCCTCAGCTCTGGTGCAGTCCTTGGGCTATTCCCATATACAATTTGGAATGGTGATTTTCCAGTACTCCTATTTATAGAGTTATTATAAGCAAATTCTGCCTGTGGTAGAATCAAATCCCATCCCTTGGGCTTATCCCCAACTAAACATCTCAGTAAATTTCCTAGACTTTTGTTTACCACTTATGTTTGGCCATCAGTCTGCAGGTGATGCATGGAACTAAATTTCAAGTCTGTCCTCAACTTTTTCCACAATGTCCTCTAGAAATACCCCACAAATTTAGTGTCTCTGTTAGAAACTATACTCCTTGGAAGACCATGTAGTCTTACCACCTCTTTGAAAAACAAGTTTGCAATATGGACAACATCATGAGTTTTGTGGCATGGAATGAAATGTGCCATTTTGGAGAACCTATACACCACCATGAATACTAAGTCATTACCCCTTTGTGTCCTTGGCAATCCAAGAACAAAATCCATACTTATGTCCTCCCATGGCCTTGATGGAACAAGAAACGGCTGATATAGACCAGTATTGTGACTAAATCCCTCGGCAACTTGACAAACCTGGCAACTTTGTACGAACTTCTTCACATCTTGTGAAATTTGAGGCCAAAAATAATGTTCTCTAAGAATGGAAATGGTCTTATCTCGACCAAAATGTCCTGCCATTCCTCCACTGTGTTTCTCCTTAATCAAATTTTCCCTCATGGAACTCCTTGGAATGCACAATTGACTACCTTTGAACAACATGCCATCCTGAATCAAATAGTCTAACCACTTGGTTCTATCTACAACAACAGGTTCTTTACAAGCTTTCCATGCTTCAACAAAATCAGGATCCTCGGGGTACAAATTCTTGAGTTCATCAAACCCAACTACTTCAACCTACATTACTGTAAGCAGTGACTGTCTCCTACTTAGTGCATTTGCAACCCTGTTAGATTTTCCACTTCTATGCTTCAACACAAATGTATAACTCTACAAGAATTCTGCCCACTTCATATGCCTCTGATTCAATTTACCTTGGCTATTTAGGTACTGTAATGCCTGATGATCAGTATACAAAAAAAATTCCTTTGGCAATAAATAGTGCCTCCATTTCTTTAAGGCCTGAACTATTGCATAGAACTCTTGATCATAAACAAAATACTTCTTCTTTGCATCATTCAATTTTTCACTAAAATATGCAATAGGCTTACCTTCTTGGCTTAATACAACCCCAATAGGGCTACCACTAGCATCGCAATCCACCTGGAACACTTTTCTAAAATCTGGAAGTGCCAACACAGGCTATTCTGTCACCTTCTTCTTCAGCAATTCAAAACTTCTCGCAGCTGCTGCAGTCCATTTGAACTCTTTTCTATCCCCTCTTATTGTATCAGTTAGGGGTGCACATATGCCACTGAAATTCTTAATAAACTTCCTATAAAAACTAACCAGACCATGAAATGATCTTACCTCAATAGCAGACCTCGGAGTAGGCCATTCCAAGATGGCTTTTACCTTCTTTGGATCCATTTTGAGACCTTCAGGTGATATAACAAATCTCAAATAGACTAACTCCCTTTTTGCAAAGACACACTTCTTTAGATTAATTAACAGTTTCTCTTCCCTTAGCCTTTCAAGGACACTACAAATATGTAGTAAATGTTCTTCCAAAGTCTTTCTGAAAATTAAAATATCATCCGAATAAACAATAACAAATTTTCGCAAGAACTTCTTGAGTACCTCATTCATGAGCCGCATGAAGGTGCTTGAGGCATTCGTGAATCCAAAGGGCATGACTAACCACTCATAAAGACCCTCCTTGGTCTTGAAGGCTTTTTTCCACTCATCTCCTTCTCGAATCCGTATATGATGATAACCACTCTTTAGATCTATCTTTGTGAAGTACTGAGCTCCACTCAAGCAGTCCATAAGATCATCCATCCTTGGCAAAGGAAACTGGTACATGATGGTTATCCTATTTATAGCTCGAGAATCTGTACACATCCTCCACTCTCCATCCTTCTTTGGTGCGAGTACTGCAGGTACTGCACATGGACTCAGGCTCTCCCAAATCAAGCCCTTCCTCAACAGCTCCTGAACCTGTTTATTTAACTCCTCTGTTTCAGTAGGAGTCATCCTGTGAGCAGCCTTGTTCGGAAAACTAGCTCCTGGAATCAGATCTATCTGATGACTGATTTTCCTTACTGGTGGCAATCCATCTGGAACATTATCAGAGATAATATCTCCAAACTCCCCTAGTAAATTTGAAACTTCAAGTGGCATTTCACTACTACCTTCTTTATCGTTCCTAGGAATCAAAGCATAACACATATGCTGATGTTTCATGACATCTAAAAACTTCCTTCCATCAACAAGACAAATCCTAGCACTGCTACATACCTTTTCACCTTCCTTTTTCATGGGCTTCAAATTGTGGTGAACTCCATCCTTTGTTAGAGAGTATGTGTTTTCATGTCCATCATGCACTGCATGTCTATCAAACTGCCATGGTCTACCCAATGATAGATGGCAAACATCCATCGAAATAACATCACAGAGAACTTCATCATGGTAACTCCAAATTTTAAATTTCACTTAACATTGTTCACTTACCAAGACCTTATGATCATCTTTTACCCTAGAGATCCGATAGGGTTGGGGATGTTTCTCCCTCTTGAGCTTCAGCTTAGAGACCATCTCTTCTGATACCAAGTTATTAGCGCTACCACCATCAATGATCACATCACAACATTTATCCTCACACTTGCATCTGGTACAGAACAAACTCCTCCATTGTCCTGGTTTATTCTCACCACTTAGTAGGACTCTTTCATTTACCAAGGTCTCTCCTCTTTCTGCATCCTCTGAATGTGATTATTTTGCATCCTCATCCACATGAGCAACCCTAGCTTGGCCCTCGGCTCTCCTATCTATCCTTCCTTGTCATTGAGGGCATTCAAAGGCACGATGACCTTCTTCATTGCAATGGAAATAGGTACCACGGAAGCCTCCTCTTCCTTGTCCACATCCTCTACCTCTTCCTCTTTGATTTCCAAAGTCTTGATCATGGGAGCGGTTAAAATCCTCATTCCTCTGGTTTCTGATAGTACCCACATCTTCATTTTTCTTTTGGGTTTCATTGTGGCCTCCAGATGATCTACCACTTCCCCTTCCTCCTTAACCGCGCCCTCTTTTTCTTCCTTCAAACCTTTTACTCAATTTCTCTTCAACTCGTAGGGAAAACTGGTATGCTTCTTCAACGCTGGTCATTCTTACCAGACTTAATTCCTCCTGGATGCTAGGTCGCAACCCACTGATATAACAAACAACCTTCTCCTTATTTGCTTCTGCATGCCCCACTCTAATCAAGAGTTGGTAAAACTCCTCTATATATTCTTGGACTGATCTTCCTGCTTGCTTAAACCCATGCATCTTCTTAAACAGATCAAGCTAGTAGTCCACAGGAATGAACTGCTTCTTCAATTTGTCGACCATGCGATCCCATCTTGTGATCTTCTCCTTTCCTCTTCTAAGTATTTCCAGTTGAACCTCTTGCCACCATATTTTGGCATGGCCTTTCAGTTTGGCCTTTGCAAACTTAACCCTATCTGGGTCCCTTATATCCTCATACTCAAAGTATTCTTCCAGTTCATTGATCCAATCGATCAACTCATCTGGTTTCAGATTTCTTGAAAATATACCCACTTCAATTGTAGGTCTTTTCCCAAACTTAGTAATGGCCCTAAAAAGCCTTTCCTCTACAAGATTCAGAACTTCCCCGTCAACTTCCTCTTCTGGTCCCATTACTTTTTTTTCATTGTCATCCTCACTGTTGTCACCTGCGGCAACATTTGCTCCTCTACGAAGCTCCTCTTGCAATGCTTGTACCTGCCTTTGGAGGGCTCTAACCTCCTCAGGATTAATAGCTCTGGCCCTTCCACCACGTTCTCTTTGTGGAGGCATCTTCTAACTTGAACCCACAGCCACACAGTCCTGGTGCAAACTGCCTCACAGTCGGCGCTCTGTCTACACAATTAGGAAAACCAGCTCTGATACCACTTGATGGGGACACAACCCAAGAACAGAATGGAACCAACAGAAAGGGAAAATTATATTAACTGATAAAATAAGCTCGTACAAATAGTTCAAAGAAAATAAACTTCAAAACATGCCCTAAGGGCTTACAATAGCATAAATCTGGAGATAATTTCTCCTTTTAGTACCTCCTCTCAAACTCCACTCCGAACTGCCTTTTACAATGCCAGAAATCTCCTTAAATAGACCCCAGAGGGTTAAGGACTAGGAGTACATTCTAGAAAGTGCTAGTAGGCATCCACCAACCAAATAGAAGGTTTCGGAAGCTGCGTTAGAAGTCGGTGCAAATCTAGAAGAATCCAGAAACGGTAATCGAACTTCCGGGAGGCATAACTTTTGAACCGTAGCTCCGATTGATGAACCGTTTACATTTTTGAAAAGCTCTCAAAGCGCTCTATAGCCCTATGGACAAGCTTTGCTTGTCTCCCATTTTTGACCCTTTTCGAGGTCATTTAATGCCCCAAACCTGACTTTGAAGCATTCTTAGGAGGTCTCCAAAACTCGAAAAACTGCAATAACTTTCAAACCGTGGGGCCTATTGACCTGATTCTTTTTCTGGAATTCTCTAAATCATGATTACATTCATCTGGCCAATTCACACCTTCTAGGTCACCAAAATGATGGCCAAATTGCATGCTCCTATTTTTTTGGGATTTTCAAACACACTGGTAGTGGAACTGTGAGAGTTGGAACCTTTATTTGACCCAAATGGGTATCCAAAATGTAAAGACATGAAACAGAAACTAAGTCTAAGTACATTTTTTTGGGTGACACAGGATTGCCCTTATACCTTTGGATGCTCCTGCATCACTGACACACCCAAACAAAAGCCAAAAACCACCACGACAAGATGAGGGCCCAAGAAATGACCACTCATCAACAAAACACCAAGCTGGGGTAAAATGAAAAATTCAAAAATTTGGTTAAGCCTGAAATCTTGAAGCCCTGAAAATTGGCTAAGTCTTGATTTTTGAAGCCCTGAAATTTCCTAGAATCCATAACTTATCTCTGAGAGGTCTGAAACCTATCTCAAACGATTTTTTGCATATATTAAAATATATCTTAAGTATAAGGAATTAAATATACGTCAACTTATACTTCAACGATATATTTTAAACCCCAAGAGACTAAACCATAAACACAAAAACTCAATTTCAAGAGAAACCTATAGAATTCAAAATGCAACAGCATAGGGTCGAAGAACGCCCAAAAGGGCATCCAAAACCACTCTCAAAAAGATCAGATCACGAAGAAAACTGCCCGCTAATGGCACGCACAGGTTTTTGAAAAAAATCGTGCGACACTTTTTACTAAGGGAGGGCGAAACTTCTCCCTTACTGTGTGCGACACTTCTCAAGAAGGTGTGCGATACTGGAAAAGTATCGCACGACATTTCTCATAAAGTCGTGCGAGACTCTTCCAGTGTCATACGAAACTTCTCCAGTAATGCGTGTGACACTTTATAGTATCGTACGACATTCTTTCTATGGGCGTGTGATACTTTATCAGTGTCGCACAATGTTGAACAAATGTCGCCCATAGAAAGTAAAAACACTTCCAGAACTCAAAAATGGGAAAAAAACTGACAAAAGAACCTCCACACCGGGGAGTACTGGATCCACGTAAATCGAGGAATGAACACTCGAGAGCACTAACAACAAGAAAAGAGGAACATCTAACCATCTAAAACATAAAAGCAAAGCACATACTGAAATAAACATCGCAATGAACAAAATACATTTCAGAACTAAAAAACCAAATAAATGTGCGGTTCCTTCCAACCGTCAATAGCATCATAAGACCATCGTGGGTCCTAGCCATCCCCCGCGCGTAACATCCCAAGCCATCGAGCAGATCGTCAGTACTGTCGTAATAGGGATGTCACTACTAAAACATGCATAATAACAACATAAGAAAATCTAACATGCTAGTGATAACGCATAAGATAATCTTACAGTAGATAACATCACCTATCACATGCTAAACAACAGTAAGCAACAGATACACTACTAAATCAAATAACGTCATATAATCATATGCTAAACATCATGATAAGGGAATGCATCAAGTAAACTAACATCATCTAAACATGATATACAAGCATCCCAATGAAAGCATAAATCACAAGAAAGCATACTCCGAAACTCGAAGTACCAAGTGAAGACATCTAGCAACGGTCGCACTATGACAAAAGATCATCTCTGTACACCGATCCCTAGCAATGGTGAAGGTAGCTACACCTCCCAACCACATGGCACCCATAGGTCCACACCCACTATGCTAATGGAGATAATGATCCAACCAAAAACACACATAAAACACAACATCCATGGCTAACACTCATGCTAGACAGTATGATGGTTGCAACCAAGAACCTAAGACAATGCAAGGAGTACAAGTCTTGGTCAGACACTCAATAGGCTACTATGTAGGGACTAACATCATGGAGAGTCACTTGGCATCAAAAAACCCAAGCTAGGACTTGCACAGATTCAACATCCCTCAACGGAAAGGCTCTTGCACCCCAAACCTTTTTATTATCTTAAGTTTTATTACCAGTCACACATTTTATTTAATTTTCACTTAATTAAAGCTTCCTTCGCCAACCCTCTGGGCATAATGAACACCAGGCTGCGAGGTAGAAGCCCCCTCCATATGCTACCCTACCCTACCCATGCTCATCCTATGACAAGTGCCCGTGGGCATGCATACTCCCATCCCAACCCCAATGATCATAAGTTCTGGCAAATCCACGAAAGATCGAGCCTCGCAAGTCACCCAACAAATGTACGTGTACGTACTCGTGTGTGGTGCACCACCATCACGAAGATCATAACACAAGGATAGGAATGAGAACACAATGCAAAGAAAACATTCAACTAAAAGCAACACGAGAAGGATGGATTCTACACGAATCCTAAAGCCAATAAAATCATACATCATGAAATCACTCAATCGGCCTCAATCTGAGAGTATGGATTTTGCACGAATCCCAATGATGTAACAAGACCAAACATCGTGAACTCACTCAATTGGCCTCAATCTGAGAGTATGGATTCTACACGAATCCTAGCGTTAATGGGACAAAAGCAAAGGTCCCACAAGAAACCATAACAAGTATAAAATCACTCAACCGAACACAACGTCAGGAGTACGGATGCAACACGTATCCCAATGCAACAAAAAGGTACAAAAGTGGTCTGACTGATATCCAAACGGATCATCAAGGTCCACGACCGACATTGTGCCAAGAAAACCTAGCGGCACGCAAAACAAGGTAAAAACTCCAAAAATTTGGAAAACTTCAAAATTAAAACCCATTTGGCTTTTGGGTTCAAAAACCCCAAAAATCCAAAAATAAATGGAATCAGACACCGTATGCAAAAATGGTCAGCATAATGGTGCAAAATCCCAAACCCTCATCCCAAAAAATAGGGAAATGTTCATACCCACCCAACCGGGTAGAACTAGCATACAAAAACGGAGGGGAACACTAGTTCTCAGCCTCCAAACAAACGGCTACCAAAAATAGAAGTAGAAACAGAGCAGAAACAATAAAACAGGAAAGCCCTACCTCATAGCCAAAAGGGCAAAACGGGAATTTGAACCATAAAATAAATATCTCGCAGAAGTAGCTGAAAATCACGACAATCCAAGGTTTCCCCGAGCCGGATCCAACGAGCCCAACCTCGCGACGATCCCACGCTCGTAGCTCCCACAACGAACAAAACAGTAAATCCTCATGAAGAGGATTTTGGGTTTTACTCTCCAACTTTCCAATTTGAAAGTGAGAAGTGAGGAATTAAATTCCTCTTTGGATATTTATCCACTTTTCGGGTGAATAATCGATTAGGGCATTTAACCAACCAATCTAGTTAAACCCCAAATCGACCCAAACAAAAATAGGCTATTCCTATAAATAGGAATTCATCTATGGCAAAGCTGCCAGAAATATAAAATACATCAATTAAAAGCCCAAAAACTCAAAAACACAAAAATCACCTTAACAACTTTCGCGACAATGCGAACCTCTAAATGCACAGACACACTTACTGGTCTAATCACATAATGCAAATGAGTTCGAATTTAATAATCACCAAAAGGTTTAAATTAAACATTTTAATAAAGGATACGTCGACCATATAAGGACGACATTGGTAAAATATGAATGGCTGAATCACTAACTCTATGTGCCACTGCCAGGGATATAATCATGCACACTAAACAACACGATCAAGTGCAATTGCATATAATAACATAGCCAAAGCAATAAATGCATTAAATAACCTAATTTAACCATTTATTTAATTATATTAAAATAATCTATTTACATCACTAATGTTCGCAAAAGGCATAGCAACATAGGAATGAAGTAAATAACCATAGCATTAAATCCATCATATAGCGAAATCAGAGGTATGTCCAAATACCAGATAACTAGATAACCAGATATCATCATAAAACACACTGTCATCTCAAAATGGCATCATCATGCAATATGATTAACTGAACAACATAGTAGTCTAATATCTATGATACTGGAATCAAAGAGTAACATTTGACCCTTAGTTCATCTCAAATGTAAAACATAACATGAGTAACAAATATCTCTCTAATCAGAAATATAGCAAGGTAGATGTCCGAAACACATAACCAAAGAATCCAACCAGAATAATTCATTTCTAATCATTAATGCATTTAATAAGGCACTTAAAACACATAAATGAACACAGTCATAAACATGACTAACCACTGCTACAGGAACCTAGTCCAGTGTAGCATGGTAATAGTACACAGTGCAATCTCTGCACACATCGTAGGGTAATCACGGAACAACCTCATGATACCACATCAATCCTGGTAACCATTGGCACAAACCTTAGTGAACCAAAAATCACATCATAACCTCATAGATCAGTCAAAAGCATAACCAAAGCAACTGATACAGAAACATAAATCCAAACACCTCAACGGTGTAGACCACTTAGGGCCACAATCATGATCCATCACAACAAAAGATTAGCAAGGTTGCATCCATCAAGATGACTTACAAAAGTCAAATGGGAGAGGCACTACATATCCTTGGATCTCAAGGCACTCATGGACCTAATTAGTCTCCCTTATCTCACAAGAAAGACACCATCATCTAGGGAGAGACTATTAATGACATTTACATTGTGGCCTTTGGCTATCAGAATCTTCAAAATTTTGGTCCTCTTCCTGTGTGGGCCAAAGCCTAGTTCTTGTGGCTCACTCCAAAAATCAACATCTTCTTCTAGATTATGCTTCAAAATCACATCTTGATGGTGGATAACCTCACAAAGAGGGGAAATATGATACCTAATAGATGCATCCTTTGTAAAAATCAATGTGAGAGTGTTGATCACCTTTTCATCCACTGCCCTTTCATTAACAATATATGGTCTCTTTTCCTTTCTTTTTAAAAAATTTCTTGGTGTTTTCCTTCCAACATCCTTGATGTGTTTGAGTAGTGTATACATGGTAGATTTGGGAGTGATGATAGGGTTTTGGGGAATTGGACCTTACCCCATGTTTTCTGGGGGGTCTGGAAAGAGTGTAATAATAGAATTTCTAGGGACAAGGAAACCAAGGTTGAGGTTGTTTTCCACAAGTGCTTTAATTCTCTGATTGAGAATTATCCTACTATCAAAGGTCCTATCCCCTCTATTGGCACCAATGAAAATAATAAAAATAAGAGGGATGGGTGTATATGGTTAATTTTTCTTGAGGGATGGTGTAAAGCTAACTTTGATGGGGTGACCAAAGGCAACTCGAGAAAGGTTGGAGTAGGTGGTGTTATTAGAAACAACTTTGGCAAAGGTATTGTTGTGGTGGCTGCTCCTCTTGGAACTCAAACCAACCATTATGCCAAGGCTATAGTGGCTTATTATATCATTAAACTGGCTAAAGATATAGGTGTGAAAAAACTATGGCTGGAAGGTGATTCAAAAAACATTATAGATTGCCTCATGGAGAAGAATAAACCTACTTGGAAAATATAGAACATTATAGAAGAATGCATCCTTCTCCTTGAATCTCTTAAAGAAATTTATGTGACACATGTGTACTATGAGGCCAATCAAGTGGCTAATAGCCTGGCTAATTGGGCCATCAAGTACAATGGGATGGCCAAGTGGATGGAAGGCAATAATCTCCCATCAGAGATTAAAGATATGATTGAACAGGAAAGGATCCTAGGAAGATTGGGCATAATTAAAAATCATTATGATAGATAATACAACTTGGGAGAGTCATAAATTTGATGTATAAATTAATTATTAGAGTTTGTGCTTTATGGAGAATGTGCAGAAATGCAATATGGAAGTACGATATCATTCGTACTTCTCACATCAATCATCTCTATCCTCTTAATGCAATGATAGACTTCAGATTGTTGGACAATAAAACTGGTAATAGGCTCAAGAAAATGACGAGAAGTTCTTTTACTTTGAGGGGTTTTGATACTGGATTTTAGGTCAGCAACAAAAGCAAGATGGTTGGGGAAAGGCACAGGAGGGAACTGGAGGATGAAGCCCAAAAATGGCGTAGAAGGTTGAAGGTTTGGGAAATTTTGAAGAAAGGAGATCTCATGACTTTTATAGAAAGGCTCCATGGTTGGAAGTCCTTAGTCACTAAGGCTATAATGAAAAGCTTGAATGAGGGAATTGTGAAAATTAATGGAGTTAAATTTACTATGATAGAGGATGTTATATCAGTAGTCACTGGTATTCCCATCATGGGGAAGAAATTTTATAGAGACCAGAAAATCTCGAGCCAAGTAGTGGTGGAATTTACTAAGGATCAAGAGGAGAAGAAAGCTCTTGTGAAGAGAGGAACCCATTATCTCCCAAGTTCCATAAAGACGCTATGGAGGTTTGTTTTAAGGACTATTATCAAGTATATTACCCTTGATACCAGATTGGAGATTCGGGTAAAAACACAAACCTGTGTCACTATTTGTGATATCTAGAGGTGTTACAGTCAAAACACTTATGGCCTTATCAATTATGGCTTAACATGTTCTAGCCATACATACATGGTAGGTTTTCCTATCAACGTGGCCTATACCGTTATGGTCGAAACCCTTTCAATTGAAAGGGTTTTAGTTGTAACCCCGATGCTTTATATAAATGTGAAAATCACTTTTCAGCTATAATTTTTACTACTAGTGGTTTGATAGGTCGATAGGGTTACGACCAAAACCCTTTTGACCGAAAGAGTTTCGGTCATAACTATCTATGTGGCATCCTAAGTGGTAGCCACACAAGCAAAAATAAGAACTTCTATAAACATCTCACTTTGAAGGCCAATTTGACCTACTTAAATGATTTTTTTTTAAAACTAAAAATATAATTCTGTAGGTCTTGGAGTCAAGATTATGATCATATAATTTTTTTAATATTTTGATTATGGATAATATGTTATAATTGGAGAATATCACAAGAAGGTATTTTAAGATTCAGGAAGATGTCTATTCAAAAATAGTAAATAATGTTCAAAAATTATTTTTTTTTTATACTACACTAGAGGAGAGAGTCTTCTTCAAGAATATGCAATTTGCTTTAAAAAATATGTATATTTGATGGAAAAAGTTTACGGGAGAAAAAAACTATCAATTTTTGATAACTTTGACTTTGACCAATTATAACTTAAAAAATGTTAGCCAAATTTCAATTTTTCTTTTTTGGTACACTAGGTATACATGTCAACTCTAACATATTCCATAATCAGACCAAAATATGATCATTTGCATATATTTGTTTGAGGGGAAAAAAACTCTATATTTTTAGCATTTTAAAAAAATAAAAAAATAGACTTTAAAAATTCAAAAATAAATAAAATTCTCACTCAATTTTTTCAAAAAAAATTACAAACATAAACTTCATTCAATTTTACACATTTCATTAGTTTACATCAACTTCAAATTCTAAACACAAATGCCACTTTTATGTCATTAAAGTTGAAGAGTTTAAATTCTGATATCACTTTCCTTTATAAAAGGTGACACAGTTTTGTGCTTTGACCTCACTTCATGATTTTAAATCACTTTAGGTATGAGGCCAAAATTTGTATCCCCTTTTATTTTTACTCTTCAATGAATGAGAATATTAATGAATATTAGAAGAAGCACACTAGGAATCCTATGCTCTATGAGGGGCTTTTACTTTTAATCTATGAATTCTTCAAAGCTAGGACAATTGGTAAACAAATTAAACCTAAAAAGGATGGGAAGAAGGAAAGAGAGGACTCGAAAGAGTCAGAAGATAACTATCTACCATCGGACACAAAAGATAGCCAAGACATGCATACTAAATCAGATAAGGATGATACTCCACAAGAGGCTTTGGGAAACACAAAACTAGATAGGATAATAAAACTGATTTGACTCCTCATCCCAAGCATGACCTTGATTCCTTCTCTGATAGGGAGTATAATGAAGGGGCTAAAGGAATGGATATGAGGGAAGAGAGTGAGGAAGGTGCAGAGGTGAATAGAGAAGAGGAGGTTTGGAGAGGGAAAAGGGAAAGAAAGCCATCACTACTAAAATGTCAAAAAATAGAGAGGATTCTAAGAATACTGTCAGGGGTCAAAAAAGGAAACATCTTGAATCCAAGAAGGAGAAGAAAGGGGTCAAGGGGGATGTTTTGGAAGGTAGTGAAAGGGATGACAAAACCAGGGCTTTGAGGATGTTGGCACCAGTCAATACAATTGCTCGATTACTGGTAGAGACAAACATGTGGTTTGGAGAAATTTTGAAACCACCTCGGCCAAGATGGGGCTAGACAGAGAAATAATTAAAACCCAAGTTAAACAATATTATGGAAGAAAAATTCTAATGGAGCAATTAATCGATCTGGCACTAATTTTTTCAGTGACATTGCGAAGGAGCACCCGGATATGGACGTCATCAACAATGCCAAAAACTATGCAGTCAACAATTTTTGTACTACTAAATGGATCTTCCATGAACTCTAAGACCTAAAGTACAAGGTGTGTAGCCTTGAAAGAGAAAACTTCAGCCTAAAGAAGAGAATTGCTGAAGAAGAAAAGAACAAGGATGACAAGGTACAAGAAGTCACAAAGAGGGTTGAAATTATGGAAAGCTCCTTGAGGATAATTGTGGAACAAAGTTACAATATCCTTAATGAATCCAATGAAAACCTCAAGATCCTTAATGAAAATATGGAGGACCAGAGAGCCAACAAGGATGAGGATTCGGCCTCCTATAGCACTAGGGAAAAGACCTCGAAGGATAGCTCTAGGAAGTGCACAAGATCCAACATGAGGAAGAAGGATACTCTGGATCTTAATAAAGAGCATTTAGAAATGAAGGAGGCGGTAGGAAGACTTTTGGAGCTCAAAATTAATGTAGTTGAAATGATAAGAGAGATTTCTTGAGTGCCTTGGCTTTTTTTGGGGTAGCCTAGCTTTTTGTCTTTTCTCCTTGACTTTTCATTGGCTCTTGTCTTTTTGTAGGGAGATGTTTCTTTTGTTTGCTTTCAGTAACTTTTGCTACTTTAAGTGATCTTTTATGACTATTCCTTTTTTTGTACAGGTTTTAGGGCCCTGTTAAATCCTGTTATCCTTAATCAAAAACAAAATATAACATTTAGCATTAAATTAAAATTAACTTATTGAGGTTTCACATTTAACAATCAATTTAATTGATAGTTACTTTTATAATCAGATTTAACAATCAAATATATAATATCATTGAAAAACTATTTCATTTTTAAAATTAAAAAAATATTCTAATATATTTAAGAACTATGTTACTAATATTATAAAGTCAAAAGGTCATGCTGCGATGACCATTGGATGAACAAAGATCAATGACTTCATATGATTTTTAGGCTAAATTTGACAATAGTCGACTAGCTTTTCCAAAAGCCTCGAAAAGAAGATACATGACAAACATGATCAAGTGTGAAATCACTATGCGCATAGTAGCACCGTTTGATCAAATTGGATTAATGATTAGAGATGCTTTTTGGGCAAATGTGGGGCACACTCAACCAATTTTATAAATGCAACTAAAAAAAAGACATCTGTCATCTCTAGTCTATACTAACTAATAAATATGCTATATAAAAATGATCAACTATTCATATTGTAATCACTTTTTAATTAAAACTTTAAGTATGCTATTTGATTTAGAGTAATTTAACTATACTTTATTAGGTCCTTAAAGTTAATTATATTTTAAGCATCTTCAAAAGCATAAAATAAGGTAAATATTTTTTAAGGTAAATGGTTTAGTTTGAAATTCAATGCACATTGCACAAGTGCACAAGTGTTAATAGAATCTTGTGTTTATTATAATATAATAATAATTAATATTATAATTAATTAAGATGATAGGCTTATTGTGGGAGCTTTTTCTCCCAAAAATTACTATTTCTTTAGAAATGTTTTAAGACCTCTTTATGGTTGATTTTTCGATGAGATATTTATAAAAATATATTTTTATAATTTCAAAAAATGTAATTTTATTCTTCCCAATCTTAGTTTTTTTTTTTTTAGACTGCAGGAATCGGTGCAACACGGCCCCCCTATAAACTGCAATGCGCCTGATAAACTTTTTAACGTGACCGGTAGCGCTGGCGCGACACGCCCACTGGTACCACGAGGACAGGGGAGACTAGAACCTGTGACCAACCCCCTGCAATAGGGAAGATTTAGCCAACCAAGCTAGGGCCCCTGCCCTTTCCCAATCTTAGTTTTATTTTGGCAAGTTTCTATTTTGATTTCTTGTAGATCTCATAGCTCATAGATTCATATCTACTTTCTATTATAAATGTTTATTCATTCAATTTCATTTATATTTTGAACATGTAAACAACATTGCAAATTACTATTAATTACTTCAATTTGATATTCATGTAATGTAGAATAGGCACTATAAATTATCAACAAAATATTTTTTTTCTTACAATAGACAATAGTACACCAATATAAATATTTTTTTGAATTTCAATTAATTCAATTTAAAAAATAATTATTATTGCTTTTATATTTGGTAGAAAATTAATATAAATATAAAATTATTCACATGTTTGTAAAGAAAAATAATTTTAAAATTGTGTAACATACTAACAAATGTTTTTTATTTTTTATTTTTATTAATTAGATGGTGTTTTTAATATCTATTCCAAGTAATTATGTATAAATATTAGTATTTATAGTGCTATTATTTGTGACAATTAAAATCCTCCTATTTTTCTAGGTGAAATGCTAAATTTTATATGTGAACATTAATAATTATAATTTCAACATTATAGAAAAAGATCAATTCTATCAACCATACCCATGAAAAAATCTTTCTATCATATGAAACTCTTTAAAAATAAATAAATATAAAATTTTATTTTATTATCTACAATTTTTTTTAAAAAAATGTATTCACAAAAAAATGTATTCTAATTTTGAAAAGTGAAATGATTTTCTTTGCCTTCTTTTACAAGAGCTTCATTTATGTATGGATTTTCATTGTCAATAGTTAAACTATGTATATATATGTAAGCTATAAGTATGTGGCATTTTATTTATTAGGGTTGATAGGAAATTTACATTATATTTCCAATGTAGGATTTGATCATATATTTCTTATTAACAGAATTTGTAGACTATTATATTTTTTTTTAAAGATTTAACAATTAAAAATATTTAAAAATATTAATTATTGCTATATAAAATCTAAAAGGTCTTAATAGAAATCTTCTTCTTTCACATTCATATGAACAAATGACTCCTATTCGCTAATCGTTGAGAGTACATAAATGCACAACTGCTAGTTATAATTTAATATGATGGTGCAAGTGTTAATGGGTAAAAGCACAAACCTATGTCACCCTTTTGTAAAAAGAAAAGGCAAACAAAAGTATAACTGTTCACCTTCAATGATAGAAAATTGGTATTATTATTTTGAATTTGGAAATGAAGTAAACTAATAAAATGTGTAGAAATGGATGAAGTTTAGTATTATAATTTTTAATAATTATTTGGATTAAGAATTGATATATATTTTCCTAATTTTTATAGATAATTTTTTAGCTACTGAAAAACACTAAAAATTAGGAGTCTAGTTCCCACCACAAAACTAGATGTAAATAAACTTATTTCCCTTTGATCTCAGACTATGTTATTGATAACATATATAGCTAGAACAATCAAAAATAAAAATCAGCTTTAGACCTATATTTTCTCTTTTATAATGATTCAATTTTCCACTCACTTGAAATCAATAGTTTTCATCTCCCACCACATTTTTCAAAACAAATCTATTCTAACCAGGAGAAAAATTATGCATTCTAAAAGAGGACACTCTGCTCTAGAATTCCATATAGTTTTAAATTTTTTTTTTATATGATTTAATACCTTTTTCTTTCTCAAAATTGACATCCTTTTGAGTGTTAAAATATATGCTTGTAGATTTTTTTAATTATAATATACTATATCTAATTAAAACACTATAAACTCTATATGAGAATATTCTTGACTTTGAGCTCTATAAAATGGTGTTTATATGTTACTAAAAAATATCATAAAAAATAATAAGAGTTATTGAAATGCCACTTTTCTGAAATAATTGTATTTATTTAGTAATTGGATACAAACTAGTATAAAACAAGCATTTAATAAACATTTTCAATTGGAAAAGTGTGAGACCATATACAACTTAGCTAGAATGAATTTATCTAGATCATATGTTTGAACAAAATTGATTTTTAGATAGAAATACTTAAATTCAGTTATTCTGATAAGTCAGCCTAAAAGATGACACAAATTTGTACTTTTACCCTAATATAATAAAAGGGATGCCACCACTACCATTGGATGAGCAAGGATCAATGACTCAAGATGTATTTCAAGCTGATTTGGGTAACACTCAACTTGTTTTTCCAAATCACTTTGGAGAGAAGACATGTAGCATACACGTAATACCAATGACTATTCGATAATCATTTTGACATAGACGGTGGATATCATATTGCATGCAAGATAAGGAATTGAGATGACCACCATTTGATCAACTTAGATCAACAACTCGAAATGAATTTTGGGCTGATTTTGGCAATAGTTGATTGTATTCACACATTCTTTAGGAAGAAGACATGTGGCATACTTGACATAACATCTATTGTAACATCCGCATCTTTTATAGTGATACACACCATTCAATCAACAAAGATTAAATGGCCCTAGTTGTATTTTGGGCTGATTTCGACTAGAGTAGTCTTTCTTTCTCAAATACCATGGAAAGAAGACATGTATCATACAAGAATCAAGTCAAAAAGAAGATAATGTGACATTGGCATAGACCATGGTGCAGTAATAGGACATGTAAAGATTGATGACTAACACTGTTGGAGCATCAAAGATTGATGACTTGAGATTTATTTTAGGCCAAATTTGGCTACCTTCAATTTTCTATCAAAATTTCCTCAAAAAGAAGTCTTCAGAAAGAAGTCTTCATAAATTAGTTATAACTATTAGAGTTAATCCTAAATTATACTATAATAGTCGTACATGTATGGTTTCAAAAATAATTATGATAGCAGCTATCCATTGTACAATGTACATTAGAATTAATATTAAACACATGCTCGAGTAATTTTCTTTTGTGCATACCATAAGGTTTAGTTTTCATTATTCAAACTTGGATTTCTGTTGTGTACACAAATTACCAATCCAAGAACCAAGATTTAGTAAAAGCATTGGAGCTGCAAGCATCAGAAACCTGGTCTTTTTTGACAACTCACAACTCATAGAAAATAGTTATCAATTACAGTTTCAACTTTTTGGGTAACAACTAAGATCCTGATTCCTAAACACATTTTTTACTGATAGTTTAGTAACTAGTATTAGTTGTAAAGTTCAGTGTTTAATTTCCAATTTATCATTCATTGTAAGCCTAAATTGTTTACTTTTTAGTAGCTATTTAACTTGAAAAGTAAAAAATTACAAATACAATTTAGGGTTTAAATGTTATTTGTTTCTGTAAATTGTAATTTGTGTTTGTGTATAGTTTTGTAAATTTTTCAATGATGACAAAAACATACAAAAGGAGTGGCATTGGCAGTGGAATTGCAACCCAAAAGAAAATACAGGGGACCTAGAAACTAGTTTTTGACATGAACAAACTTGTTAAAATGCTACGTTTTACTGATAAATTCCATGATATTTTGGATCTTGTTATCTATGGAAGGAGTATTAAGGAAATCAAATATGAAATTCAAGATAAGTGGAATGATGCACAAAAAGAATCAAAATATATTAAATCTAACACCATGATAGGGACCATTGTAAACAAAGTTTCAATGTGGATTGGTGGAATTTCCCACTTGGGGTTCCCTCAAGTATTCCCTTTTCTAGAATTTGTAATAGTTTGTGCTGAAAACTATGATAAAAACATAAAGAAAATTTTGAATCAAAACACACACGAGGTAATTTTGTCTATCATGCAGAGTGAATTTGGTAGACTATTGGACCTAGGGTTTGAAGAAAAAAACCCAACCTACATTGACTTGGAAAAACTAGCAAAAACATATGAGAAGTTAGGTTCAGATAAAAAACATTGTTATATAAGAGGGTTAGCAGATGCATTCAATATGCCTTGTGATCATAAATCTCCTTACGAATTGGATATTTTTTCATAGTGGGTTTAGGATACTATATCTTAGCTATCAATGTGAACTTAGGTTTGGAAAGTAACAAGAAAGTAGGTGCTAGCATTTTGGAAATGATTTTCAATATTCATTATATAAAACAACCCGTAAGATATAATTATATTGGGCACATTGTACATCACATGAACGAACAATTGTTAATAATTAAAAGAGGAGTAGACCCATTGTCATAGAAGACATTTAGATACATGACCTACTTGTGCTATCTTCTATTATTAAAGCATTGTCAAATTTTTGAAACAAACAAGCTTCAGGTGCTTAGTTTTGGTAAACCAATATTTGAATGGACAATTGTGATTAGGATGGGTGATCCCCAAGGAAACTACAACCACTTTGTAGACTTCTTTTTGGTACCACTTTAGCATAAAATTATAGGCACTTCAATGCCTAGATTTCCTGTGTCTTGTAAACTATTAATTCAATTGGGAAGTCAAAGTCAATTGGCTAACTGGTACTTTATGGAAGAGTGTACTGTATTAAGATTTTATAGTTCAGTTGTAGAACCCTACAAAATTCCAATACATGTGATAGAGAGTGTATTTGCATTAGAATATGTACGATAGATGGAAAGAATAGATGTATTGTTTCATGGTTAGCAAAAGAAAACCATTTTCCTTCCTTCCCTATCAGATGCGAAGGGTTCATATTTGAGAGGAGAGCATTCAATGTGGTACAAGAATTGTTTGTAGTTTTTAAATTTGATGTTTCTAGGCACTGCCAATATGAGCCACTAAACATAATTGATACAAAGCTTGTATAGAATGGGAACTTTTCAAGAAAATGTCAACATGAGAGTGTGCCATTGATTGAAAGATTTAAAAATATGGACTTATTGGAAGAGGTCAAATTAGAGATGGAAAAATGATCCAATGAAAATAAATATTTCAATACATGAATTGTTAGCACAAATTAAAGAATTCCATAGACAGAAAGAAAAAGTGCAACCCATGACATCCTACAATTTCTACCAAAAAGTGGATCATCCAAGTAAAAAACATCTTCTAGATGCCATAAATCATGATTTTGCAGCTGCAAAGTGGTGTTGATAAAAAATTAATGCATTTTGGGAGATGAGGAAGAATCTCGATGAACCAAATACCTCTACATATTTTGAAGATTTTCTTGAGGATGAAACATTTCACAAATTATGAGATAATGAATATCTGGATGCAGCAACAACATGACATGATGTAGCTATTGAAGGCAATGAGTATGAGGTTTGTAAGGATTCTTCATCCATAGGCACTGCCATTGGTTCCACTGAATCCATTGCTCCAAGTAGTAGTACATTTGATTCAACAACAACAAAACAATATGTTGTACTTAATTAGCAGACAAAGGAGAAATATGGCATAGGGGAAAATATAATAGAGAAAATGGGTTATCCAAGTGATGGTGGGTTGGGCACAATAGGTCAAGGAAATTAGTATCCACTCTTTGTACTAGGTGTACCAAAACATGGTCCTAAACCAAACATTAGAGATGAGTCAGATAACCCATCAGGTTCAAAAAGAGGAGAACCCAAGCAATGTTTTGTCCCAGGTGGATATACAACCTCTCAAGTCATTTCCTCTGCAAAAGGTGTGATGGGACTATAATTTGACAAGATGGTTGCCCCTAGAGTTGAAGGTCACTGTGCAAAGAAGAAAAAGGTTTTGGATATTGATACTGATACAACGCCAGTCTCAACTCCCTTAGTACAAAACCTTTAGAATAGTCCAAAAAATCTACTTGTTAGTGGCAGTGGGCTAGGATTAGGAAGGAGTGATGCCATTGGTACTGGTAATCCTCAAAATGCAATTATTACAACATTGAGCATTGGTGGAGATGAGTACAATGTTGCAAGTGCTCTTTCTCCTTTCAAGCATCAAATTGTATCTGTAGACCAGAATTTTGAATTCAATAATTTTCTATCAAATCTTCAAGAAACCATAAAGATGAATAGAAAAAGTAATAAGACATTTAATAAGGATGTACTTGAGGTGGTTTGATCTCAAGAACCTACATCAAGTAGGATATTTCCAACATATAACACCAATAAAGAAATGATGGAGTTTATGATTGTTTGTCCCCCATAGCTAGATAATAATCCACCAAAGAGTGAGATAAATCCATTAGATTTTCATGTTAGCACACTATCTATGGATTTATCCAAAGTGCAAAATGTGGACAAAGTCAGTGTAGCAAAAAAGACCAATGCTATGGTCTATAGTTCACTGTTCAAGGTGGAGAGCGAAAAAAGGGTTGGAGAAGGCAATTGAAAAGTTAAAAGAAAACCTAGAAAATGCAAAGGAAAAGGAAAAGGCAACAGATAATAGGTGCAAAGAAAGTGAGAAAAGGATTACAAGTGCTTCCTCTCAAGGACCAAGTGCACATCCTCATCCAAAAAATATGGAGGCAAAAATAAAATTCTAAAGGAACAATTGGAAGAAAGCAATAAAAAGCTATTTGATGTAAATGTAGAGAGAGAAGCAGAACTCTAGATGTTGAAGGAACAACTAGAACAAAGCAATAAGAAACTCAGTGATACTTTGAACCATGTTAACATGGAAGCCAATGAAAAACTCAAATAACTTGGGGAAAAATTGCAAGAAATAAATAAAAAACTTGAGGATGAAAGAACATCTATAGTAGATATTTTTAAAAATTTGGAGTCTAGTGGACATACGATCAGTAAGATAAATAAGGAATTGGACAATGAGAAGGAAAAAACAAGATAGTGGAAAGAGAAAGTAGAGAAAATAAAGAAAAAAACTAAAAATCAATTGTCACAAATGGTGCAAGACATATAAAAGGCTAATAAAACAATCAAAACCTTGGAGAAAAACTTCTCTAAGTCAAATGAAAAAATAAAAAATCCAGTCAACCTAATTAAAGAAAAAATGTAGGGGGAAATTATGGCAAATACCGATAGGTTGTGTGATTGGTTTGAATTGCATCAAAGTTTTTGAGCTGTTTGTGGGAGTATCAAAGAGCAGATTAAGAAGAAAAATGACCTTTTTAAGCTCGAGAAGACTGCAAGGTAGATTATACACATAATCAACACACTTAGTGACAGGTATTTGGCTAGCTAAGGAGTTCATAACTGCATTAGTGCATCAATAAAGACATCAACTATCATTCAAAAATGCCAGAGTATAAGGGAAGGAGAGGAATATTTGAACTCAATTGGGAGAAAACTCACCAAGATGGATGGTAGAAAAAAATTTATGATAAGTCTTGGTTTGCCTACTCCTTGTTGTAGTAATTCATCAATGACTTCATTAGCAAGGAAGCTTACCCAAAAGAGTTGAAGGCCAAAATGATGTCTAAAGTAGTCAAGTTTCCTTAGGATTCAACTCCTAAAGGCATTTTGAATTTCATCAAACTAGTGGAAAACCTAAATGCACTATTGGATGTAGCATTTCTTTCAAGTAAATCTTCCAAATATGGAAGTTTAACAAAGTTAAAGGAGATCTACTACAACATAACAAATGTTAAAACACCAAACAAAGTAGATTTCAACATCCTAAAAAAGCTGACTGAATCTTTAGTCATATCATAAGACATCTATCATGCATCAGAGTATGTATAATGTGACACTTGGAAAGTGATTTTAATCATCTTTTTAGTGTTTACTTTATTTCAATTTGTAATTGTTTAATATGATTTTAAATTTTGAACTTTATTTCTTGAACATGATAAACATAGTAGAATTAAAATGCTATTTTTCTTACTAGGCAGAGGCCTATCAAATGCAAAGGAAAAAAAAGTAACTGATACTGAATTTGATGCTAGTCTAAGAGTCTAAGACTCTTCCCATGAGGCAAAATGACTTAAAGTTGTTGTTGCTCCCTTATTTCTATATTTGTATAGAAGGGAATTCAGGGTCATTTGCTAAATGTTATAGTTGTAAATTTAGTACTTTTAACTCATGATTACAAAATTGGGCATTCAAATTTAACTTTTGCAAATTGAAATCATTGAATTTTATCATTTGATTTGCTATATTTTCACAAAAATCATCAAGGATTGTCATTGTACCATAACAACATATCATATGAGCATAATAATGCAAATAAAAAATAATAGTAATGGTAAAATTTGAATGAATCTTGATTCATGAATCATGGCATCATCTAACTTAAAATGTACTTGTTTGTTTGACATTAGACATTTAAAAAATGATATAACTTGTTATGCATGATTAGATTCAAATAATAATTCAGAATTGACACATCATACTATAATTGTTAAACTTGCCACATCATCTCATCATTCGATTCTTCTGATTCCTTGGCATCAAGTTCAAATAGTCCATCATGCTCCGTGTTTTCTCCAATAGGCATACCTTCATCATCTTGATATTAATCCTCAACTTCAACATCAATGCTACTACTACCAGTAGTAGCACCACTACTTGAGTTACTAATCTCATTGTTTGAAACATTGCCCAAACCTCTTCTTTGGCATTTCTTCATCCATAGTTTCAGTGCCCTTTCGTAAGGAAAAATATTGATTTCATATCTAGATGTATACAACCCTAGAAAATTTTCCAAATTCTTATCTAGTTTATTTCTTACCTTTGATTTTAGGAATCCCAAAGAAATGAAAGATCTCTCATCCTCCATAGACTCCAATATTATGGTCAAACATAATTCAGCAAGCTTGAAAATTTTTGATATTGAATCTCACAACACTTCATGCTGAGCTAGATTTTTCCAAAGTTTGGTTACTGATCCTTCTTCTCTAGGGTTCCACATAAGATCATATTGTTCCATCATTTTATAGGAAAAATAATGAGACTTCTCTCTCAAGTGAGATCCATCTAAATCTCCATTTATAGTCACCCCATTGATTTATTTTCTTTTGCAAAATTGATCTATCAAAACCATTAACTTATCTCAAAAATCTTTAGCACTTCTTAAACTCCAGTAATGGGGAAACACAACTCACATTGATTCAAGAAATTCGTGTTGAGGCAATCTTTCTTTAATTTTTGAGGAAATATTATAAGAAATATCCTTTACAAAATTCATTATAGACTCAACAATCTGTTCAAGCACTTCCTTTGCAATGGTTAATTTTTATTGTGTAGGTTTATTTCATTTTCTTGTGGATATGGGCCTTTCATAGTAGTGCATTGGTATCTCAACACCCTGTATATTAGCACATGATTCCTCTTTGCATCAATCTTTAAAAACTTATTAGGATTATCCAGACCTATTATTCTCATCCACCTTGAAATTTTTTCATCCATGGAAAATGAATCTAAATTTCTATAGAGATTGTCGAGGGTCACACATGTCATTTTACACAGTGTATTATATTCTGCAATATACATATATATTTGTTGGATCTTCTTCACTATATTTTGCATTTCATCTAACATGGGGAGAATGAATGCTAATCTTAAGAGTGTCTCTACATTACTTGACCTTTCAAGAAGATTACCATATTTTTTTTGACTACCCTGATCATCGTGAGTTGATTCCATTGTACCAAGAAATGATGGATATTCAGAAAAAACTTGATGAGCTGGTCCATCCAAAGAGATCCATCTGGTATCATTATCCTTATGTAACTTTCTCCCATTTTTTAGGCACACAAGAAACTGTTGAAATTCCCTGAATTGTTTAGGGCTTCAACAAAAGTGCCTATAGATCTCTTCGATTAAAACTTCAACTTTGTATATTTGTAGAGAGTTGATGAAAATTCCAAAAGCTAGATTCATTCTATGGGCCATGTATTGAATGCCAACAACGTAAGGTCCAACAAATTCTTGTTAACTTTGTGACAAGACCATTCTTTGGCCTTGCATTACTGAAGCTTCATCTGCTCCAATACACAACTTTTGGGAGATTGCTATTTCATCTATACCTCCATATTCAATTAGGGAACTCTTAACTAGCTCAAATATGCTTTTCACCATTGAATTATCCTTCATTTTAACAATAGTTAGTAGATTGGGTTGGTGGAAAAAATTGTATATAGTATAGACATACATGCATACCTAGAAAGTATTGTCTATTACTATCATGTCATCTAAAGATAATGCAATGAAATTTGACTCTTTAATTTTTTTCTCTAATATCTTCCTTTTCAACCTCAGCAAGACAATTTGCCCATTCCCATTCATTGTTTACTGACTAGTGACTCCTCACATAATAAAAAACTCTGGCAAATTGTAATAAAGTACTCAATGATGGGTAGTTTTTCATGGCACACCCTTTGCTTAAAATATAGAAGAAAACACTTAACCGAAGAAATTTACCCATTTCTTGAACTTCCATTTCTTTTTCAATAAGAGATTCCATGGAGCCCTTTACTTCAGTAGCCTTCATTTGTATTTTCTCTTGAAATTCAAAGACTCCTACATTCTTAATATGTTGACATTCCTCCTTGGTTTTCCATCTCGTAACTGATTTTTCCACTCCATCTATGATTTTCTTCTCATAAACTTTACCAATATGCTTTTCTATGGTTTCAATTTTTTGCTACAACCTCTTTTCCTTTTTATTTATCCTTGACCATATCATACATCTACATTCTACCATAGGCTCACCTTCTTTTGGATTTCATATAGGTTCAATGAATGGATACTTTAAGGCCCAGTCTATTTGAAAATTCCTGATTGATACATCCCAATGCTGATTTCTATTGGATTTTGCACCAATTTTTGTATTGTATTTCCTTTTTCCCTTCCCTGGTCATGCACCATCACCATATTTGGAACTATCATCCAAGTCTATTATATTATTCTATCTAATCTATCTATTGACCTATAGATCTTGGCTACTCTGGTTATTTACTTGAATATCTTCTTCAAGTTCATCGTGATCAGATATATCAGGTTCACCAACTTCTTCAATATGTACCAGTGGAATTGGTAGTGGTAGTGGTTGGGAATCTTGTAAATGCACTTGTGATGATGTTGATTCCTTATTTTTGCCACCAAAATATGATGTCAAGGTGTGAGTGCACTTGGCTAGCCTTTCTTGACTTCCACCATATGTAGGACTCTTACCCTTGTTCATGTTTGACATCTCTGAAGAAATATAGGCTGCCATAAAATTCAAGTTATTCAAAAATTGACAATTGACTATAGTCTATTATATATATATTTATCTAAATAGTATTCATTAGTTGTTGAATGACCTACACTTTAAAATATAGATGTCTTAAGTCTTCCTAGTTATTGTACTAGTCCCATTTGATAATTGACCACTAATAGTCTAACTTGTATCCACTACATATAAGAATGAACTAAAATTATAGAGAACAAATAGATAGGGGTCTAAGTTACTTACCTTTGGCTAAAATGTAGTCATTGCACTTGCAACTCACCCAGCAATGATCTTGACAGTATGAGAAATTGAGACTTCACAAGTGAATACTAATTGGAATTGAGACAACCTACTTATCTATGAATGTATTTATACCACTCTTGTGTGGTGAAATTTGCAAGAATATTATAGGGTGTACCAAATATTTGGTGAAGCCCACATAAGAAAAAACTATATTATGGAATTTCCATGGAAAATATGGTTCGTCCATTATACAGCCATGCATAATATAGATGGTAAAATTGAATTTGTGTGCACACGCATCCGTATATTTGGGTGGTGAATGTCATCCCTCTCCTAAAATATTTTTTAAAACCAAGGGCAAATTGAAGCCATCCAAAAATATCGTGTGGGAAATCATAGGTGAAAGTGTTTAATTTTCCATGTGCCAAAAATATTTTTGATTGGCTATTTCATTTTAAAACGCAATCCAATGACATAAATCCTCTAGTGATGGGCCCATGGGTTTGACTTATATTTGGTAAACTTGGGGCGATGCACCAACCTGCATATGTGTAAAAAGTTTGCCAAATCGACGTTGGTCACTAGGCAAAAATTTCCATTTTGTGATTATTTGCCACTATAGTGAACCCTAATGTACTTGACATTAGTACTTGCAATAAAAGGAGAACAAAAAAATATTAAAGTAAACACTTGGAAATGGAGGTGAATATTAATTTTGAGGAAGTGGCAACTAGTGACCTACTGTAGATGTAGTGAGCTAATCTTGGAAAATAATAGAGCCTCTACTTTTGATGTAGAGGGTAATTGAATTTGTTTATGCTAAATTAGGACCTGCAAGGAAAGAGAACTAAGGAAAGCTACAAAAAGTGTGATTACTAATTAGAAAATGTTGTGGTTTAATTAGTGTATAGATATTACATTATGTTTAACTTGAATCATTTTATTGAATATGTTAGTTTGTGAATATTAAGAAATTAGTCCTCATCCAAGAAATTTGAAATCTAGAAGCTTTGACTATATTCTAGGTTTCCCACATACCCATTGATTCCATGAGATCACTTGGTGTGTTGGATCTACGCTCTAGTTGGGCATTTGTTGATTCAGACAACTCTTGATCATTGATACCCACTTGGGTAGCTTGGGTGAATTTTATTCTTTTAGGTGAGAATAATTGTGTATTAAATAATTTTTTTTGACAAAAAAATATTTTTATATTATTAATAATAACTAATTCAAAAATAGCTCCTAGAGAAAAGAACCAGAAAAAAAAACTTCAATTATTGCCTGATACAAAAAGGATGTAGAAGAAGAAATACTTCATCAAGAGAGAGTATCTATTAACACTAATGACTCTTGCCCTTGTGATTCCCAAATCAAGAATATTGTGATTACAAAGAGCCCAAAACTCATATGAATACAATTCATTGTTTGGTGTCAAAGATAGAACCAAGAACCAAGCCAAAAATTGTCATAAAAGTTACCATCATTGATCTTCATCCAAAACTCCAATTGAGATTGTGATTTTAGAAAGCCATCTGATCCAAGTGCAATCCAAGAACCTAAACTACATACAATATCTCAAAAGAACAATTAATATCCATAAAAGTAAAAATATGTGAAATCATAGAGAAGCCATTATTTACTATCAAATAATATATGAGAAGGGCTCAAATTTATTCTAAACATATTCTTTTATCATAATATTAACCAAGTTGGGGAAATCAAGGAAGTTAAGTGGGTAAAGTAAAGAGTTAATATAAACCCCATCAATACCCAAATTATCCAAATAATCAACTAAAAGATTGCCTTCTCTATAAATATGCATGATGTAACATTCATATATTGAATCGAGAAGAGACCATACTTGATACAATATATACTATATGGGTCCTAATTATATGTACATGATGTTTAATATACACAGAGATAATAATAGTTGAATCCCCTTCAACATGTAACATATATATAGATAGTTATTTTGCAAGTTCCAAACCAAAAAGAAAGGCCAAGGCCTCAACTTTGTTATTAGATTATAGAGGGAGAGAGATGATTTTTCTGCAATTACATGACCTTTATAGTCTCTGATGACTATGCCATAGCCATAATTGCTTGGATTTCCTCTAGAGGCCCCATCAAAATTGAGTTTTAAATAACCCTCACTTGGAGGAATCGAATTGGTTTGTGCTTAGATAAGAGGAATCTTGGATGGACACAATGAATCAAGAAGATACTTGGAAAAAGTAAACCCTTCCATCAATGAATAACATAGCTATCCCAAGGAGAAAAGATATGTTTACCCTTATATTTACTTACTGAAACATTAACAAGCTCAACCATTGATCTCTCTAATCCTTCCAAAAATTGAGGGATTTGAGATGATGTCTGTCTAAAAATTCTCTTGTTTCTTTTGAACCATTTTTCCCATACTAACGATGTAGGTATGCACTTCCAAAGACATGAAAACATTGATTTAGAATATAAAATTGGCCATGCTTGGAATAAATCCCATAGAGAGTTAGATAATGGCATATGGAAATTAAGCTTATTAAGAACAAAATTCTAATAATCTTCGGCAAAAGGGAAGTTTAAGAGGAGGTGATCAGATGTTTCTATAACTTGTAGATAGAGCACACAATTAAAGTGATTATAAATTCTCAATCTATGAAGCCAATCACTAGTTAAAATTTGGTTCTTTAATGTAAGCCATGCAAAGCATCCTTCTTTTGGTAGAACTGAGCAAAATTTAGAAGCACGATATTTGGTCTGATTAAACTAGTTATGTTGGATAGCTAAGTATCCTTGTTTAATAGAGTATTTACCATCTTTAGCTAGACCCCAAAAGAGACATTTTGGTTGATTCAACATAAAAACATTCCTTTCAGCTAATACTTGTTTGAAAGAAACAATTTGATTATGGGATATAAGAAGAATCGAGGGGTCTTGCCAAATGACTAGCCCTATGAATCTATGTACAACTAAGATATAATTAGAAAATGATGTCCCCCAAGATTGAATCAATATGTTTGAGAAATCTTTTAAAGAATCAATAATGACAAGGGGAGGGAACCCATTTCATGAATCAAACCAAAAATTGATACTATCCCTATTGTTCACTTCCCATGATATGAATGAAGAAATAACTTCTCAAGAAGCCATCATGAAATCCCAAATAACAGAGCCCTTTGGTGGGTCTAGGATAGTAAGAACTTTGGAAGGTTCTAAGTTATCTAAATATTTCTCTTGTAAAAGGTGACACCATTTGGAAGAGGATTTGTCATACATTTTCCAAACAAGTTTAGCACCAAAATCCCTATTCCTATTAGTAATGTTAGGAAGTCTGACAGCTCCTATTCTGAAAGAGGTTGACATGAAATGAATAGAAATTAGAGGTATTTTTCCCTATCCATTCATATTGTCTGACAAAAGAAAGGTGTGGATTAAAGTTTCAATTTGAGAGATGATACCTTTGGGGACTTGTATTATGTATTAAAGTTATGGTTGCCAAAAATTCTTGCTATTTTTCTTATGTGGATGACATTTTTTTCCCTTTCCTTTTATTCTTGCATAGATTTCTTGAATTAGGATAATGTCTAGCTAATGAAGAATTTAATCTCACTAAAGACTGACACCTCAAATTATTTGCTAATTTGATCAGTGAAAGATTTAAATAGGAAGTCATTTCCACCAAATATAATATCATCCACAAAAAAATAGCAATCAACACCATATTTTCAGGTTTAGTTTTCAAATACAAATTTTTATTCTCACTAGTTCTTGTAAATCCAATTGTAATAAAATAAGAACATAATCTTTTATACCATGATATTGGTTCTTTCTTTAGTCTATACAATGCCTTCTTCAACTTGTAAACAAGGTTCTTTCGATTAGGTTCAATAAATCCTTATGGTTACATTCTATGTAGATTTTTTTGGGGTTCATCTTCCTGCTCAGGTTGTTTTGTCTTCTTCTCAAGTAATGGAGGTTGTTGCTTAGTAGCTTTCTACTATAAATCATGTAGTGTGTTAGGTACATCTTCATACATATATACAAACTATTTTAATCTCTAGGTTCCTTCTTACTTTCCACAATGTTCTTGTTTGCAAACTCATCAATTCTCACATTTTAAATTTCAATCATTGTGTTAGTAGCTTTGTTCAAACATTTATATGCTTTGCTCTTTGATGAATAGACAAGGAAAAAAACTTCATCTCTTGTGGAATCAAATTTACCATTCCTTTCATCTTTATGAATTTAACACTTCCAAATATCTTGAAATCAATTATATTAGGAGTATGACCACACCAAAGTTGATAGGGTGTCTTGTTTGTTCCTTTCTTCAACTAAACTCATTCTAGAGTATATACTATTTTAATGCTAGCTTTCCTCTAGAACATTTGTGCAATATATTTTTCAATTATCAATGTCCTTGCACAATCCACAATAGAACAATTTCTTCTCTCAACAATCCCATTTTGTTATCCTATCCCAATTGCTAATAATTATTTTTTAATACCATGCTTAGTACAAAAGTTAGTGAAATCAACATAGATTAACTCACCACCTCTATAAGATCTCATACATTTCAATTATTTACCAGTATCTTTCTCAACGCTAGCCTTATACCATTTGAACATATCAAAAGCATGTTATTTCACCTTCATGAACATGATAGTCATCATCCTAGTATAATAATCAACAAATAATATGAAATAATTGTCACCATAATAACTTCCCACTCCCATTGGTCCACATAAATCAATATGCATTGATTTCAAAATATCATTACAAGTTTGTGTCTTTCTTGAAAACTTGACTTTGTCATCTTACTAGGATAACACTCTTTACATATTGCGTTCTCAGGTGTTTATAGACTCGATAAGCCTCTAACTCTTTTCTTTTTACTGACCTTCACCATATTCTCAAATTTACATGACACAACCTCTTATTTCACAATAATACATCCTCACCTTAGAAAAAAACATGTATCAATAGTAGGATAAAGATAAAATAGATTACCTTTTGTTTCTACTATAGTTTCAATCATATTTCCTTCATCATTATAGATCTTGACCATCCTATTTTGTAACTCCAACTTGTGACCTATATTGTTCAGCTAAGAAACACTCAAATGATTATAATTTAGTCCTTTTACCTAGTAAGAATCATCAAATCTGATTTTATCATTCAACATTAGTGATCCTCTATCTTTTAGTGGATAGAGAACATCATTACTTAGCTTAATAGTTCCACCATCATCAATTTCTTTAAGTTTTCCAAACTTGTACTTATGTCATGAGTCATGTGATGTGAGCATCCACTATCTATGATCTATGTATCATTATTTCTAACATGTGAAATAAAGGTTTTTTCATTCTCATACCTTTCTTTATTGGGATATTCCTTAACAACAATATAAACCACCTCAACTGCTTCTTTCTTATCATCAATACTAGACTTAGTATGTTATTCTTCGACAATGTAGCATGATTTCTTTTTATTTTCCTTGTAGTTCTTTCTCTTCTTATACTTGTAATATTTCTTATCATTTCTGTCACTCTTTCCTTCTAAACTTTTTTCTTTAGCTCTTAGGACATTTGGATATCCACCATGTATGAGTGCCAACTTATCCAATGTCTCTTTAGAATTAGAAGAGTTCTTGCCATTATCAAACTATTATGATACTTATTCTCAACCATTATCTCCAAGGTCATAGGAAGAGGAATTGTGGTGTATTCATGATCCAATAGGTATGTAGCATTATCACCAATTCCTGACATATACAACCTCATTTTTTTCTGAGGAGAAATTCTCCTTGTCCATCTTTAGTGCCTTGATCTTGTACATCTTTGGATCTAAAGTTCCTTTAAAATTATTCCTTTAGGCACTCTAACTCTAATTCCAATTTTTAAATAACTAAGAGGTGGAGGGATGAATCACTTATATCAAGTATATTTAGAGGCCTTTCAAATACTTTAGTACACCTTAAAACTTTTTATACTTTATTAATAATAACTTGGTGATCTTAATCAACTTCATAATTCATACTTGTAATCAATTTACTTCAAACTATTATTTCATTGTTCATAGATTTATCAAGTACAATATATATAACTTAGCTTTTACAGATCTTGTTTCAAGTTGTAGTAGTAAGTTTTCACATAGAAGTCTGCACCCTTTCTTAAGGCATGACCCTCAAGTGACCTTGTGTAACATGGAAACAATCTCAAAAGTATAGGAATTTGCAATCAAAGATTGAATCTTCGGAGAAGGTTGGCTTCCTTACTATTAGGGTGCACCTAACTACTTCTTGAGAGGAAAAAGGAGAAGGGAATGCATGAAAATCAAATTACTTATCCTAACTTAGAGGGGGTGATACACCAAATAGTATTTTTTGATCTACTACTTTCCAATAACTACACTAAAATCCAATAGACTTCACAAGATATGCCACTATCTGCATTCCTTCAATCTTAACACCATAGAAAAGCCAAAACATAACATAACCATGCAAGGAATACAAAATATTCACTTAAAAAATTCATTAATTAATATGAATATAATCATATGGTATTGCAATTGCTAAAATATATCCAAGAAAATGAGGCATAATAGATTACACAAACTTAATCGGTTGGGAATGGATATGACAATAGTGATTTCTATTGAATAAGAGGCAAGAGACAACAACAAAATTTTCCTTTATAGGGTGCAGGCATAACTGAGATTTAAACTTGAGTTTAAACTCCAACGACCATGAGATTGGATTGCAGATGAGAGCAATAATTGAGAATCAAAAGAAAATCTGATCATGAAGTGAAAATTCCCACAAGAAATGATAGAAAGATAAAGGAAAAGAGTGCACTCAGGCACAAGAGATCAAATTAAAGAAAAATCAATCATGATATGCATTTAAGAAGAATGGAGTGCAATGGAGTTGAGGACACCCAAAAATGGTTGTAGGTGAACAAATCATCTCTTTTATCTTTCCAACTATTGCTTTGGATTGTATTAACAACATGCTAGATCAACCATATTATCAAGTCAACTAAATTCAACCATTCAATCCACCATGTGGCTTCATACCCTTGAAACATTTCATCACCTCACCCAACATTCTAACTACCTTGTTGACCTGTACCTATACCTATTCATGGCTTCACAACTTATTTTCTTCATTAACTTCTTGGCTCTATGAAGCCGTGACTTTCCCATATTACACCTTATTGCTGCTTTAGAACTCTTTATCACTTTATCCCTTTAACTACAACAATCTTTCTAACATCATGAAATTGACCACTCACACCTTTGTAGCGGTTGATGACTTGACAACTCTCGTACCTATGATGCTGCAAAACCTTATGTTTTACCTTTGTTGCCCCTTCACAACTGCCAAACATCAAATATATTTTAACTGTGTGATGTTTTTAATGTGGTTTAGGCTGACCACCATCACTATTTTACAAATTCATAAACATTTATCTTAATTGCATCCATAACCCTACGAACCAATGAAAAAAGAATTTTGCAACTTCATAGGCTTAACACCAGGTTACCTTTGACTTCATGTGATGTTGCGACCTTTGAAATTTAATTGTTTCTATAGTCTCTCATATCTTTGCAACCATAATCTTAGGTTAACATGAAATGTGTATGACACTGTGACTGCCATGAACCCTAACTATTACATTACAATTCACACCATTATGACTCAAGATTTGACTATAGCTCAGACACTTGCGATGGTATGAAGACCACATTCCTTTATCTGTTTGATGTCCCTTGCAACTTCATAACTAAAATTCATAACTATAGATTAGACCCTACAAGGTTGTGAAAACAACCCTAAACCATCGATCACTCCATCATGACTACTCTGTGTTCTACCTACTAACCATTGGTCCTTGGATCTTTAACTCAAGCTCCTTTAAATTTATTCCTTTAGGCACTCTAACTTTGGTACCAATTTTTAGATAACTGAGGGGGGTGGGGGAAGATGAATCACTTATATCTAGTTATCCTATAGGCCTTTGAAATACTTTAGTACCAATTCAAACTTCATAAAATTTATTAACAATAACTCAATTATCTTAATCAATTTCACAATTCCTACTTCTAATCAATTTACTTCAAACTATTATTTTACTATTAATAGCTTTATCAAGTATCCCATATATAACTTATCTTTTACCTATCTTTTATCAAGTTGCAGTAATAAGAAAATAACATGAAACTCAACATGCAACATAAAAATAATCACTTATTTGACACCATGATTTAACATGGAAACCCCATTAAGGGAAAAACCACTTGGGATTGGTAACTTTAAAAAAATTTACATTTTTGAAGTGAGAAATACTAGGAACCAACCTTGTTAAAGGTTAACTACACATTTTTAGTGTGATTTGGTTAGAGGATATTAACATAAAGATCATATAGACCTTATCACTCTTTGATTTTATCTAAATGACCTTCTCTTAAGGACTTACAAACTTCACTAATTGATGTTACCATTTAGGATTTCACAAACTTGTTAGGTCCACTTTGTTAAGATATTTTTCTACTACAATGGTAATTAAGTCATAGTCAAATGATATATTAGGTTTAGCACTACTTGGTTGATCAAATCTATGTCCTGCTCTGTCTTCTTCTTTCTCTAACCTCCTTCTAGCTAATTCACTCCTTCACACTTTTACTTTGCATTAACTTTTGTTTATCTTTCTTTTGCTCTTCTTGGTTCTTTTTGTTCTTTATGCTTCTTCTTATTTATCAATAATTCACATCCATTCAATATTCAACCAGCAACCAAAAACTTTCTTTATCACCACCTTAAACAATAGTCTTCTACTTTATGGAATCCTCTAGATTTTACTACTTAATAACTATCGTAGATCTCAACTTAAATCTATTTAGTCACTTAGAAAATAGAAGTTTTATTGAACCTTGTGCTCATCCCTATCTTGCTTCAATTTTCATCATCATATCTTCATTGTATTTTTCCAATCATAGATCTTGAAACAAACTTTGACTTTAGCCTTCAAACTTCTTGAACATTCCTTATTTTCAGCATAAGTCAGCCTGCAACTCCATCTTTCTTAACTTTTTCTTCTAGCTTGGACTTGATGAATATTACATTTTGCTCAAGTAAGATCATGCTCAGTTAACACTGAATTCTAGCTTCTCTTTACTAATTGCTTGGTGATAACTACTATCACTCAATGAACATTATTTTCCTTCTTGTACCTTCTTATGCAGTATAACTTGTATAGTTTAGTGATAACATAAAATCATGATTACATGATAGTAAACCAACCAAACCAACATTACATTCTCATTGTCCAACTCATTCAAGCAAACCATTGAATACCAATACTTTTCAACCCTGTCATGATCGCAGTTTCTTCAAATCCTCTTCATCAATCAAAGGATATCTAGAACTCTAATGAAATAGTGCAATGTCTAGCCAAATAAGAC
Organism: Cupressus sempervirens; assembly: GCA_028749045.1. NCBI lineage: Eukaryota > Viridiplantae > Streptophyta > Pinopsida > Cupressales > Cupressaceae > Cupressus > Cupressus sempervirens. Next base: position 616,545,810 of record CM053783.1, read on the forward strand.
TGACATCAATGACAACATAAGAATTGATATGACACTTTCACATACAATATTGAAATTTTTGGTTACATTATCAAATGGGGATAACATATGATTCTATTTAAATAAGTTTAGAAAAAGAGAAATAGTTTATAGTATGTTCAACACATGGAGAATTGTAAAATAAAATGAGCATAGATATCTACTTTTCTTGTACAAATTCTAAAACTACAATTTTTAGAAACTTTGCAATAGATAGGATGCCCACAGAATAAAATTGATGGTTAAAATAAGGTATTTTTTGTTGGAATACTTTAGAATAACTAGTGGGGGGTGGGGGGGTGAATTAGTTATCCATGGTCTAGATGAATAAATAATCTTTTTTGTAGCTTAGTGAACCCATAAAATATTTATACTCATGCATACATCCATAATATTATGCAATCTCTAAAATCTTTTAGGTTACTGTCAAATCAACTTGTAAAAATATAAAGCATGAAACTTAATAGATTCATCAACACACTTGGCATAATGATTTACGTGGAAACCTAATTTAGGAAAAACCGCAACCAACATGCCACTCTTTTCCCTTTTTTGAAGTGATGCCCTGTGAAAGGCTAACATTGTTTAAGGTTACAATGCACACTATTAAATGTGACCCTGTTAAAGGCTATCAATCACCTTATTATGAGTGACCCTTGTTAGAGGAGTTCAGACCATTCACTTGGAATGTCACCCGATTAAAGGATTTACAAATGACTATTAGATCAACTTAATCCAAAGGATTTACCCTAGACTGATACAATTTTTAGAAAGTAATAGTAAGGATTTGATCTAATACAACTTACAACTTCACTTGCAAATTATAGATCTTTGTTCAGTCCTTAATTCTACTTAGCCTTCAAACTTTGTAGCTCTAATAGCTTGTTCACCCTTCAAGCATTTATCTCCTTAAGCCTTCTTGCTTAACATGCCATTGCAGACTCTTCTCTTAGGTAACTAGATGAATCAAAACCCTTGACTCCTTGTCTCCCTTAGGTTCTTGCACATGAAAACCTTGCTTCATGACCAGCCATCCCTATAAATAGAAAATTAAGATATTTTCCCACTCATTCTCTATCATCCAATTTAGGGTTTGGATGGATTAGGTAGGATACAATGTACCTACCCCATATCTCATATCTCTTCTAGAAAATTCTCCTAGAATCATCAACTTAGATTCATCAAATTCATGATCTTTTAAATAATGTAACAGCTCAACATTAACAAGCTTCTAATGCTCAGCACATACTAAGTTTCTTGACATCCACTATTAAATTACTTAGAATGAACTAAATTTTATTGATGCTTGACATCAACTAAACTTTACTCAACATCAACAATTTTTCTTGGCATACACTAGAATGAAATTTTACTCGGCTCCAAATAATTTTTTGCTTAGCTTGTATTGACTTTGCTCGACACCTACTATCCACTTGGTGAAGCTTGGTAGACAAATTTTGTGTAACTTGTTCTTCTAATCTTTCTTAGTGTAACCAACCTTTGTAACCTTAAGTAGATTATCAATACATCATGTCATCACTATCTCAACTGATCCTTGTTTACATAATCATAAATCAACCATTCCTCTAGGTGCTATTATTACATCTTTTTATCAAATCCTCTTCATCAATCAAATAAGTAATAGTTCTTGAATCTTATAAGCAATTGTCTTACCAGAAAATAGCAGGTTTGACATTAGTGACAAAATAATGATTGAAACACATAGTCTTCTTCAACAATCTCCCTCTTTCAATAATCTCTCTCAACAATGATCTTTTCAATCTATTTTCAACAATCTCCCTCTTTGGCATTGATGGCAGCCCAAAATGATCAACCAAATCAACCAAATGGAAAACAACTTTGTTCAACCAAACTGACTAGGTTAAAATTGTAAGACAATACCAAAAAGAAAACTTGTATTGAAATCTCTCCATCTATCAATAGCTTCCATCTTTTGATTAGGTTACAATTTTTTTTTCTTATAACTCCCTCTTACTATATCTCCCTTTGACTAGGTAGATTAGGATTTCTCCCTCTTTCTTATATTCTTATCTATCTCCCCCATCATACTTGTGTTCTCTTCTGATATTGCTGATCAGTAACATTCTTCATATCTTTGACAAAAATCTCTTGATATTTCCTTCTTGATTAGGAATATCTACCTTAGTAATTATACATATTGGCTTGATCTATCTCCCTTTGATCAGTAAATCTCTCCCTCTTTGACAAAAATGCTAAAGACATATACTAGAAGCTTGTCATCTTAACATGTAGATATAGACTCTTGTTTGTTGTGTGCCCTTACCATCCACTGCCATGGTGCCCTAGCCGCTAACTTTTCCTTTTCTCATTATTGAGCCCAATTTTTGGAGCACATTTGGAATTTGGTTGTTCACATTTCACTAATTGCTATGTGTTGGGGTCATTGGTTTTTGGTACAGGGAGTGGGAGTGGTGCTCTTGCTATTATGCCTTAACCACCATTTCAGCTTGGTCTAGGTTAGCTTCTCCTATGCCTTTAGGGGGTAGGGCTGCCTCTTATGCTGACGTGGCTACATTTGAAGTGGTTCTTCATGGTGTTGTTCAAGTTGCTCATTCTAGGCCTTCTTGTCCTCGTGAAGTTTCCTCTATAAGTGTATCAAACCCTATAAGGATATTTTTAGACCCTGATGTAGTTGATGATATTTATAGTATGGTAGAAGAGCTCTCTACCTTTGCTGCTATTTTTCACTTTTGGGGATTTTGGCCCTCTCTTGCTAATCTTCATGCTTGGATCACTAAGCATTGGGAACCAATTTTAGACCATGATGTCCACATCTTTCTGATGGCTAAAGGATTTTTCATAGTAAAGTTAAAAAATGCTAAAGATAGGAAGACTATTTTGTGCGATAACAATTTTTCATGGTAGGACATATATCCACTTATGGCCAAACTATGGCATATGGATTTTGATCCACTTACAAAATCCTTTAACAAGGTTCCTATCTAGGTCTGGATTCCAAATCTCCCAATGCATCTCTGTCTAGATTCTATTTATGAAGCTATCGGGGATGCTATCAGTGATTTTTTATATGTGGACTTAGACACTTCGGATATTCTCCATTCGAAGTGTGCACAAATTCTTGTAGAGATGGATATTTCAAAGGGCCTTCCAAAGAAGGTTTTTTTGGAATTCTTGAGGGGCTCTTACCCAAATATAAGATTATGAAGGTATCCCTTTTAACTGTAGAAAATGTCATATGATAGGTCACATTGCTACTTGTTGTGCTCCTGTGAAGACTAAATCAAGGTGACCACCTTCTTGTTGGTTAGGGGCCTCTTGTGAAAACTATATGATGGTTAAGTCCATGGACACACCTCTAGCTCTATTGGATAACCCTACAAATAATTCTCCTATAGATGATCATTCGGTGCCGATGATAGCAAAGGATGTTCGAACTCCTGGTCAGGACCCTATTCCTTCTCCTGCCCCTACCCCTGTATCAAATTCTTCTCTTAGTCCTGTCAAGGGCCAAGACCTTGTTCCCTCTCTTGCCCCTATCCCTATTTTGAATATTTCTCCTGGTCCTATTGGGGGCTAGCTAGCTGCAGGCTCTCTAAGGGAGATTGCTGTTGCTTTTGATTCCCCTGAGTTCCATTGTTTAGTTTCTTCTAGGGATTGGATTTCTGAGGTACCTAAGGTGGAGGATGGTTGGACTACAGTAAAAAGAAAGAAAACTAATCCATTTGCTCCTCCTTTAGAAATCAACCTTTGATCATGCAAGGGAGGCTCTAAATCAAAGGAAAAATCATGAGCTCCATTGTAGTATTTGGCTCTCAGTTTGGTTTTTTTCCTTCTACTTGGGTCTTTGGTTTTGGCTGGTGATAGGCTTTTTTGTCATCTTGGATACCCTTTGTTTAGGGGGTGACCAGTTTCTCTTTTGTCTATTGTACTTTTGTTTCTATACTTATTGAAAATCTTTAGAATTGTACAGGGTTTCAGGAACCCTTCAAAACCTATTTTACTTAATAAAAAACATGCAAATATAGACTTTGTTGGGTTCTTTTAGTTTCTCCCTCTTTCACCTCTCTTGTGACTAATTTGAAGTTTCAGCTCTATGATTACTTTAGGTAGCTCCTAAAGTAAGATCCTTTGGACCAATGTGTAACATATGAACATCAACTTGTTTGATGTGGGGCATTCCTCTTATTAATTAGATAGCCTTTGATAAGGATATCACCCCTAGTTTACCTCTTAGATACTCATGAGCATCCTTAGGTAATGGTTTTGTGAAGATATTAGCAATTTTTTATTTTGTATTGACATATTCCATCTTCACCTCTTTATCTTGAACTGACTCTCTCAATTAATGATACTTGATTGCAATGTGCTTTGTCTTTGTATGCTTCATTGGATTCTTTGATATATTGATAACACTAGTATTATCACAATAAAGTATCACTAGTTCTATGATTTCTTCCTTCATTCCTTTGAGTAGTTATTTGATCCATACAATTTTTTTATAATTTATAGCAACAACAACATATTCAGCTTCAATAGTAGATTGTGAACTACAAATTTGTTTCTTTCTAGTCCATGTAACTAGTCTCTTGCTTAAGAAAAATGCTCCTCCATTGGTGCTCTTTCTATCATCAATATTTTCAACCCAATCAACATCAGTGCATGCTCTCAATTCAAATTTTTCATTCTTCTTGTAGTATAGACCAAACTCTTCTATTCCTTTCAAATATCTCATTATTCTCTTCACAATCATTAAGTGATTCTCCCTAGGATTAGTAGAGAATCTTGCAACTATCCCTATAGATAATGCAATATCAGGTCTACTATGTACTACATATTGCAATATGCCAATCATAGACCTATACAATGTTTGAATCACCTTAGCTAAATCATCATTCTTTGAAAACTTGTGTCCTCGCACCATAGGTGTACTTACTAATTTGGAATCCTCCAATCCAAAAAAATTCAATATTTCTTTGATATACTTTGACTAAGTGATGCATATACCATATTTCATCTGATATACTTGCAAATCCACAAAAAAATTGATCTCTCCAAACATAGACATCTCAAATTCTTGCTTCATCTGATTTGCAAAATCCTTACATAAAGCATCTTGACCTCCAAATATGATATCATCAACAAATATTTTAGATAAAAAAATACCTTTTCCTTTCTATGTCTTCATGTATTGATTTTTGTTATCATTAGTCCTTTCAAATCCAATCTTCATAAGATAATTATCTAGTCTCTCATACCATGCTCTTGGTGCTTGTTTCAAACCATATAAATCCTTGTGTAGTCTACATACCATGTTTTTGTTGTTAACATCAAAAAATCCTTTTAGTTGTTCTATGTAAACTTCTTCCTCTAATATACCTTTTAGAAATGCAGATTTAACATCCATCTGATAAACTTTGAAACCTTTTTTTGTAGCATAAGCAAGTAGAGTTCTTACTCCTTTCAATCTAGCAATAGGGGCAAATTTCTCTCCATAGTTAATTCCTTCTTCTTGTGCATATCCCTTGCAAAATAATCTTTCTTTGTTCCTTGTGACTTCACCATTTTCATCTAGCTTGTTTCTAAATATCCACTTGGTACCAATCACATTTTTGTCTTCTGGTCTAGAAACAAGACTCCATGTTTTGTTCTTCTCTATTTGTTCAATCTCTTCTTCCATGGCTTTACTCAAGTCAACATTTTCTAATGCATCTCTTACTGATTTGGGTTCCTTCATGCTCAACAAACATGTTTCACTTCTCAGTCTATTTATTGTCATTAGTCTAGAATCTTTATCTCCAATGATTTGAGTAGTACAATGATGTCTTTTGACATATTTGGACAATCTTGGTTCAACTCTTATTTCTTCATTTTGTCTCTCAACTTCAGAATCACTATGTATATCTTTGTTAGGTATCTCAGCATCTCTTCCATGTTCACTAATCTCAGAATCATAATGTGCATTCACTTCATTCTATAACTTGGTATCTAAATGTAGCTTGGTTCCTGAATGTAACTCAACATTCATAGGCTATGACTTGATAATCACTGAAACTTGCTATTGATTTGTAACCTGATTTGCAACATCTTATTCAGCAGGTGTTCCTTCATAAAAGTACACAAATGATTTGTATTCTTCTAGCTTTTTCATAGATTCAGCCTCATTTACTTTTGTATATTCATCAAAGTTCATATTTTCACTTTCCACAACTTTTTTAGTGTTAGTATTTAAACACTTATAAGCTTTACTTCTTATGGACTATCCTAAGAATATACCTTCTTCACTTTTTGCATCAAGCTTACCATTCCTAATATCTTTAAGAATGTAACATGTACTTCCAAATACCTTAAAATATTTTACATTGGGTGAGTATCCATACCATAGTTCAAAAGGTGTTGAATGAGTATCTTTCTTGATTTGCACATGGTTCAAGGTATGGACAACTATACTTATAGCTTCTCTCCAATATTTCAGAGCAACATTCTTCTCCATCACGAGTGTTATAGCATAGTCCATTATAGATCTATTTCTCTTTTTAGCTGTTCCATTTTGTGGAGGTTTTCTAGGGGAGATGTCAGTCTTTTGATTCCTCTGTCATTATAGAACATCCCAAATTTATTTGATGTGAATTCTTCTCCTCTTTTAGATCTCAAACACTTTAGAATTTTACTTATTTCCTTTTCAACTCTTTCCAAGTACCACTTAAACATTTGGAAAGCATCAGATTTTTGTTTCAAAAACATAACTATCATCATCCTAGAACAATCATCAACAAATAGAGTTATTTACTTATCTCCTTTGTAGCTTTGCACATCAATTGGTCCACACAAGTTAGTATGAACAATCTCTAGTATTCCTTTAGAGGTATAAGTTTTACTCTTAAAACTTGACTTTTTCATTTTACATAGTTGACATTGTTTACACATTACATTATCAGGCTTCTTCAACTTAGGCAAACCTCTAACTTTCTTCATGTTATTGATACTGACCAAGTTATCAAAGTTAACATGACATAACCTCTTGTGCCATAGCTATACATCATAAAATTTGATAGCAAGATGAGTAGCATCTTTTATGTCAAGATAGAACAAATTACTTCTAGTTTGATCACCCTTTCCAATCAGGTTCCCATTTGTGTCATATATCTTAGCAATCTTGTTTTCAAACTCAACCTTACATCCCAAATTATTCAGTTGTGAAAAACTCAACAAATTATAGTTAAGTCCTTCAACATAGTAAGCATTGTCACACAAAATCTTGTCTATGAGTTTGATAGAACCTTTTCCTTTTATCAAACATGGTGCATCATTATCAAATCTTACACTATTTCTATCATAACAATTCAAAGTAATGAACTTACTTTTGTCTCCAATCATGTGATGTAAGCATCCACTATCAATGATCCATCTATCATTCTTGTTCACACAAGTCACAAGTGCAGTTACCTCATCTTCATTAGATTCTTCCTTCATTGCAACATACACCACCTCATCATCATGTTCATCAGAATAATCCCTTGTTTTGTCTTCAGCAATGTAGCAAGACTTCTCACCTTTTTCTTTGTAGTCTTTGTTGTCTTTATCTCTTCTACTCTTGTATTTGTCACCACCTCTATAGTTCTTCTTCTCTAGGCATCTAGCAAAAATATGACCAACTTCATTGCAATTGAAACAAATGATGGGTGGCTTACCTTTGAACTTGCTTTTAGCTTGATAGAATCTTCTTGCCAATAGTTCTTCAAGCTATTAAACATCTTCCTCATCTATATCACTATCACTGGACACACACTTCTTTTTCTTCTTCTTCTTCTCATCAAGTTTCTTCAATGACACCTTAGCTTTGAAAGTAGATTCAATCTTTTTAGGTTTGTAATTATCAAAGTTAGATAGCTCAAAAGTAGTAAGTCTACCTACAAGACCTTCAAGTGATAGCTTATTCCCTAGAATACATCTTAGATCTTAAATTATATAAAATCTAATAGCATAAATAGGTAACAATATTCACAAAACTTTTCTTCAAATTGTATCATCATCTATATTACTAGTAGCTCCTTTTATTGCATTGACAACTTTCTTTTATCCTTTTAACATATTGAGCAATATTCTCACCTTCTTCCATTCTCATATCATCAAACTTACCTCTGATACTTTTGGCTTTGGCTCTATGAACATTTGCATCCCCTCCATAGATAGTGGTTAGGGAATCCCACATTTTCTTTGCACTATCAAGATCTTTGATATCATCAAATTCGGCATAACTTAGGCCAGAGGCAATCTCCAACATTGCCTTGTTGTGTTCTTTCTTCTTCCTCATATCTTTAGCAGTAGGGGCACCAATAGGATCAACATACTCCAAAGAAATGGTAGATTGTGCATGATTTTCAAGTCCTCCAAGGTGTAGCTTCATCAAACTTTGAAATGTAGGAAAGTTATCTCTATTGAGCTTGGGTACTTCTCTTTTAGACATCTTGATCTTTGTGCTTCTAGTACCTTTAAACTAGTTCTCTTCAAGCAACTTGGCTCTGATACCAATTGTTGGAATATTTTAGAATAACTGGGGGGGGTGAATCAATTATCCAAGGTCCAAATGAATAATTAAAACTTTTCATAGCTTAGTGAACCCATAACACATTTATACTCATGCATGCATCCATAATATTATGCAATCTCTAAAATCTTGTAGGTTACTATCATATCAACTTACAAAAATGTAAAGCATGAAACATAATAGATTCATCAATGCACTTGACATAATGATTTATGTGGAAATCCAATTTGGTAAAAACCACCAGTAACATGCTACTCTTTTCACTGTTCTGAAGTGATGCCCTATGAGAGGCCAACCCTTTTAAAGGTTATAATGCACACTGTTAAATGTGATCCTATTAAAGGATTTCAATCACCCTATTAGGAGAGAGCCTTGTTAAAGGACTTTAGACCATTAACTTGCAATGTCACCCTATTAAAAGATTTATAAATGATTGTTAGGTCAACCTTAATCCAAAGGATTTACCCTAGACTAATACAATTGTTAGAGAGTAATAGTAAGGCATTGATTTGATACAAATTACAACTTCACTTGCAAATTATAGATCTTTGATTAGTCCTTAATTCTACTTGGTCTTCAAACTTTGTAGCTCTGATAGCTTGTTTACCCTCCAAGAATTTATCTCCTTAAGCCTTCTTGCTTAACATGCCATTGCAAATTCTTCTCTTAGGTCACTAGATGAAGAAAAACCCTTGAGTCCTTGTCTCCCTTAGGTTATCGCACATGAAAACCTTGCTTCATGATCAAACATCCCTATAAATAGGAAATTAAGATATTTTCCCACTCATTCTCCATCATCCAATTTATGGTTTGGATGGATTAGGTAGGATACAATGTATCTACCCCATATCTCATATCTCTTCTAGAAAATTCTCCTAGAATCCATTTGAATTCACCTAAAAATGGTTTACCTTGAATTCTGTGCTACCAACTCATCAACCTTATCTTTCACCTAGTTCACACAATCCAAGAAAACAAGCTTGCCTACTCAGATTCATCGAATTCATGATCTTTTAAATAATGCAACAACTCAACATTAACAAGCTTCTAATGCTCAACACATACTGCATTTCTTGCCATCCACTGTGAAATCACTTGGCACAAGCTAAAGTTTACTGGTGCTCGGCATCAACTAAACTTTACTTGGCATCAACTGTTCTACTCGGCATGCACTAGAATGAACTTTTACTCTGCTCCAACTAATTTTCTACTCAGCTTGTATTGACTTTTCTTGACACCTACTATCCACTTGGTCAAGCTTGGTAGACAAACTTTGTGTAACTTTTTCTTCTAATCTTTCCTAATGTAACCAACCTTTGTAACCTTAAGTAGATTATCAATGCATCATGCATCACTATCTCAACTGATCCTTGTACTTCATTACATAATCTTAACTCAACCTTTCTTCTAGGTGCTATTGTTACATTTTTTTATCAAATCCTCTTCATCGATCAAATAAGTGATAGTACTTGAATCTTATAAGAAATTATCTTACCAACAAATAGTAAGTTTGACATTAGTGACAAAACAATGATTGAAACACATAGTCTTCTTAAATAATCTCCCTCTTTCAGTAATCTCTCTCAGCAATGATATTTTCAATCTATTTTCAATAGTTTATACATGTTGTAGGGTCTATAAAAGATTTGAAAAGATTAACACAACATTTAGAATGTAATAAAGTAAAGAATTGAAAGAATTGAAAAGGAAATGTTTAGTGGAAAGGTGAGTACCAATTGATAATTGCACATTATATTATGAAAGAGAATTTACTTGTAAGAGTTCCAAATAACTATCCAAGTTGGAGTTATTTATTTTGATGTATAAAATGAGATACACACACAAATATAGAGGGAATACCAAGATTTCTCCATAAAGGAGATCCAATTGGTATAAAGACAAAGATAAATTTGTGGTCTTCTCAACGTGGTAGTACCTTGCATTTTGTTCTTACAAAAGAATGATAACATGTAGAAGTAGATTCACATTTGTAGAATATTGTAGCAATGGTGATGCAATCATGTTTTAAATGTGATCAAGTAAGTTAATATAATAGTCTTAACTCAACATAAGAACTAAAACAAAATTATGTAAGGAAAAACTTAATGTATGTGGATGATGGATTGAAGGACTTGAATGCATGAAGGTAGATCTTCTCTTTGATAACCAAACTCTACTATTTTTAAAGAAGAAATAAGATAGATATGGGAGAAGATTTGCATAATGGATAATGTAGGTCATAAATGGTTGGATGATGGAAATGAATTCCTTGATTGATTTCTTGATAACTCGTTATATACACTTTCATGATTACTTGAGTATGTATTACTTATAGAACTTGTAGATTTCATACGTGATCATATGATGTTAGAAGGCCTCTTTTATACCAATTTTAACATAAAATTGAAAGTCAACTAATAAGGTGGGAAAATAATAATGTTTTACATTGAACCTCAAAATCAATAAAAAATCATCTCACAGTAGGTTGAGGTTGACCTCAACCTCAAGCCTAAGATGCTAAATTCTAGGAAAAGTTCTCAAATCCAAGAAATATTGCAAGATCAATGGACATATGATGAGATATGTAGAAAAAATGGTTGACAATGCATTTAAAGCATGATTTTAATGATTGGAGGAATAAATGGGAATTCAAGCATATAATTTAATGCCACTTAGAGTTTTGATAAAGACTAGAGAAATTCAAAGGATCTTGATTTAGGTTTTTGAATTATATAAGAGGTCTTAATACATTAAACCACACTAAGGAGGGCTAAAATGTCTTATAAAGAAAGTGTACCCTTTTTAAGATGACACATTTGTAAACTAGTGGTAGAAGATTAATATAAATTGCAACATTTTATAAGAATAATACTTGAATACAAGATGAAAATGCATAGAGTAAGAAGCACTTGCAAGGGAGAGCTTCAATTATTCTACATAACAAGTTTGAAAACAAGTAAGCTCACCCTAAATGTGACCCTTAAATGGCATAAGCTTTGTTAGTTATTTGAATGAACAATTTTTGTAATCATGCCTCTTTGTTTCCCTAATCAAAGTACACGTATTAGTTTGCATCTCAACATATCTTTCATAAGACAAGGTTGGTTCAATTCATAGATATTCAATTTTATTTACTCTTGAGATAGTTGTAAATGTGAGTCCTTTCTTTTTCATTTTTTCCTATGTTTATTGTTGCTTTGTTCAAAATAAAATCTTGAGAATTGTGCATGGTTATTTCCCATATAATTATCAATGGATGTTGTACTTGATTCCCTCAAACTATTGGAGAAATGTGGATGTATTTTGGATTTTGAATATCCCATGCATGACCTTTGCATTTTTAGAATTCAATGAAAAAATATGTAGGTGGTTGTGGTGGTTTGGATTGGTTTTCATATAAAAATTTCTTTTATCTTTCCAATTGATCCATTGACAAGGCCAAATTGCATCCATGGATTAACTATTAACATAACTCATCAATTATGATGAAAAAAAAATCAAATAGAAGTTTATCATCATTTTAATATTCAAAATGTAGTTGTCAACCAATTAATCAATATATAGGGCAATTAGAACATTCAAATCTCTTAATAATTCTTTATTATACTCTCTTACCATATGATCAATAACAAATAAATAGATTCATAAGTCAAATTATTTTTGTTGTTTATGGATTAACTTATTTTTTGTGTACTCATAAGATTTTTTCAATCATTTCTTATGTTTTGAAGAATTATTTGAAATCTCAATTATGGATGTGAAACACATTATTGGCATAATATAACATCCAATGCAATAAAATATGTGAAAATTGGCTATAAAGTGAGTGTGTTAGCATTGTAGAATTTTATGATGAACAAATTCATAGATCCCTAGATATCCTACATGCAAATAACCTATTACAAGGAAGAAAGAAAGGCAGAGAGAGAAGGGTTTTCTCAAAAAATAAGAAAATTGAATTTACTTGTGCAAAAAAAAAAGAATAAAATTACAACTGATCAATCCTTATGAAGGAGATCAAAACCCTAAAAGGGAAGCCCTAAGAGGTAAATGACATTTAATATTTACTAATTAATTATTAAATGGAAATGCAAGGTGCATAAAGTGAAATCTTAAGAAGGGAGAAAAGGTAATTTAATAAATGAAATAAAATTAACCTTTTTCTCTAACAGCCCCCCTTAAGATGAGCAACAATGCAAGGAAACTACAATGCTGAAAGAAAACTTGGGTCCCAACAATAGGGCTTGATGAGGTATCCAGTTACAAATAAATCTCTATGAAACAAAGAAATAGAGAAAAACTAGTGGAAAAAACCCCACTCCAAAAAAGAGATAGAAAATGATGCACAAATGAAACCTCTCAAGAAAATCTCTCAAGACCATAAGTACAATAAAACCATCGATGATAGAAGATTAAGACTCCATAGCCCCCACAAAATGGTAGAACTCCTATGTCAATGAACATACCAATGTGGCTCCAATCTGAAGGAAACAAAGGTAGTGGACAAGGATGATAAAAATCCATGTATGAAAGGTCTAGCTGGAAGTCCTAGCTAATGCTCAAAGGAGAATGCATGAGAATCATGAAATGGAATCTCCAATGGAGGTGGGATAATAGGTGTACTAAATCTATCATTTGAGAGGAGATGTGTGTCCTCTAATATATCCTCAACAACTATAGTAGGTGGATTGATGAGTGGAGCTGCAATAGTAGGTAATGTTAAAGAGTATTCCTATGCAAGAGATGAAATCTTAATAGGAGGTGGAGGTGTAGAAGTCACAACACAGGTCTCAAGAACAACACATAAGTTCAAGCAACCTAACTTCACCTCAATAGTTTCTCATGAAGAAGGGTAGTGAGTCTCTGATAGTGTAGATGGTGGACCAAAATGTGAGAAGGAATATAGGTGGGAAGCATGATCAACAGTCCCTATAGCAATAATATTTCTTATCTCACTATCTTTGATGTGCACTAAATTATGTACAAATTCAATTATCTTCCCTGTCCCACTATGTGTAATCTGATAAATAGAGAGAAGGTTAGAGGAAAAAGATGGAACACAAAGTACATCATGAAATGTACCATCATCAATGTCAATAGAGCCTTTCCCACATATAGTCATGACAATGTTGTTCCCCATCAAAATGTGTGGAGTAGGAGAAGCCTCAAAAGAAGAGAGAAAATCCTAAGAAGATGCCATATGGTGTGAAGCACCTAAATCTAGTAACCATCGAGAAGAATATGGAGTAGCAGTTGCACATAGTGTATGACCCTTTCATATATCTTTACCATTTGACTCAAATAATGATGATGAAGATGATCTATAAGAAGTACAAGGAATATCAATGTTTCTCTTCTGAAGGAGATCAGTCAAATATGAAACCTGTTTGGCATAGCCATCTAACTTCTTCTCATAGCAATGTGACTCATCATGATTAAGATTATTACAATAAGAACACTTCGGTATTTCTAGCTTTGGTTTACCCCCCTTAGGAGGACATGGCCCTAATGAACTGTGAGTGCTAGAATCAATCTGAGACTTTGTAGAATGAGATTTATGTGTCTTCTCCTTCATCCCTAAAGATGGTCAAGCTAACAATGCATAAGTGTGTGAGCCTATGAGTGAATCCAACTGAGAGAGCTTAGCTTTCTCTCAAGTCAAGCAATCACAAAAAACCTCAAAGGATGACATGGTAAATATATTACCCAAAGCATCTTTGGTGGAATAGAAGGTAGAAGCAAAAATTTGAAAGTTTCCATGAAGCTTAGAAAGAATTAGATAAATGCACTAAGTGTTAGTGTCATGCCCAAAATACAAGGGCAAAAACACACACACAATTTTTTTTTTAATATATAATAATTAAGTTCACCAAGTTCAATAAGTTCATTTGCACAAGTTAAAATACATGAATAAAGTAAGATAGAACATACTCTACTATGGATAACTTTACATTCCATTACAAGTTCAAAGTCAATGTAAGAGTAGACTAATCAATTTGAACATTCGTTATTAGATTGATCTCGATGTTTGCTTCATTACTACCATATTTTGAGTCAACATTTTGTGCCCGTAAAGTAGACTAATTAAGTCTAGTTTATACTTAACATTTAAAAGTTTACTCCAATAGACTATCTCAATTTTGAAACCTGTACTAATCAAAAACATAATAACACTATCTTTCAATTTAAGAATAATATAACTGTTACATTAAAATAACCAAATTAACTAACCTCTACAATTAACTTTCATTAAGACTAAAATTCAACTTAACATCCATAATTACTGACACAATGATTCTAAATTAATTCTTTAAATGAATGAAATAATTCAACTAACTTAATTTAAACAACAAAAATACCCGTAATGGAAACTAACTCTTCTAATTCCTATCCAATATTAAGATTGATTCTGACACTAAATTATTCAATCATTAAAGAAATTATAAGTCGATTACTTTCCTATTTAACACTTGAAAAAATAGTTTCTAATATTAACTTATATTAAAAACCTCTTAATTAGAAGCTAACACTATACAACAACTACATTTAATTAAAACCAACTATAATTGCTAATAAAAATAAATAAATAAACTAAAATTTAAAATACTATTACCAAAATTTGATAAAACAATTACTAAATTACAATCTTAACAGTAACCTTCTAACCTAAACAAAACACTCACCAACTTGATACAAATTTAACCCAATTGAGATAGTACATCCTTAGAACAAAAGTAACATTAAATGCTAGACAACTATCGAGTTATGAATTCAATACTTTAAGTTAAACCTAATGGTCAAACTCAACCTATAACCTGCATTAATCCAAGTCAAATCTAAGATACAATAATGCTATCTATAATTAAAGACAATATGATCAGTAATATTTAAAAAGAACTAATTTACAAAACTACTATTCAACTTTAATTTACACTAAATTTCATTTTAACAGACATTAATAATCATCTCTTTAAACAAATTTAAATAAATGGACTAACCTTAGACAATATATTAAACTAATAATGGAAAATTAACTTTCTTTGATTATAAGTCAATAGCAAAAGATACTAACAACCATATACTAACTTAATAACATAATAACTAAAACTAAATATATTCAATAGCTAACTAGAGCGATATCTAGAATCAAATTACACTAATTGAAAATACAACTTAAAACTAATAAGTTATTCTTATTATTAAAGTATTCAAACAAAATATTTTAACTTAATTACTTATCTATCTACAATTAATAATATTTAAAACATTACAAATACAAACATAAAACTAATTAACTTTAAAACTTTAACAATATAAAACAACTAAAATCTAAGTAACCAATTAAAATTTCTAAACATTAGAATATTAAATAACCAATATTCAAACAACATAAAGTACACATTACTAACACATAAACTTAACTATATTTAAAACTAACCAAACATTACTTTCTTAACAACTAACTCTATCTAACATTTGAAATATACAAATTACATCGCTCTATTACAACTTTACTAAAACAAATCCTATTAACAAAATGCTATAACTACTTATTAAAAACTAACAAAATAAAACAAACAACATTTAAAATCCTAATAACATTTAATATTGTTAAGTCATTTAACTCATTTAAAATCTTAAAATCCTAAAATCCTAAACCCAACTTAATAATCCTAACAACTACCCATCTAAACTCCCTACACTACCCCACGCCTAGACTTTCCCTTACGTGACACAAGGCCCCACATCTATCCCACGTGCTCCTCGAGCACTTAGTTTCTTCCCCAAGTCTCCATGCCTACCTAGGACAGTATGTGGTCCTAGGCCCACTCAACTAGCTAGTAGAAGAAAAGCACATGAAGGAAATAAGGCATTAACCCTTGTTCATTTAATGCTTAGATTTCAACTTGAGAAAAGAAGCTTAATCAACCTAAAAAGATGACTGACTGATCTGACAAGGCACAAGATGCAAAGAGTATGGTGGAGGACTTCACATGGGGAGGGGATTGGGCTTTAGGAAGCCCAAAAAGAAAAGAAAGAATGATAAGATTGTTATGCATTACCATTAATGCAAGATTGACTTGCCTTCCAAACTTGCGCCCAGTTTTGAAGAAGTGGAAGGTGACATCAACATTGAAAGAAAATAGATAAAGGTTCCCTTGCTTTGATTTGAAACATAGAGAATTTATGTGGGAAAGTTTATTTGGGTAAGGGGTAGATAAGGTATATGCAACTAGGGTTATTTAAAAATATAGATATTTTTAAAACTTATGTAGGTGACTTACTAACCCAAGGCAAGATCACATTGACACATATTTCTATATTGATTGTTGTAGACTTTTAAAGTTAAGAGATTTTTCCCATACAAAATACAACATCTTGTAGGTGGGTTTTTATTTATTTTGAGAGTCTTGTTTTCTCGTAATGTATTTTTATTTGTTTATTTATTTTTTTAGTGAAATTTGAAATACTAACTAGTTAACAATATTTCTTAGGAGCTATAACTCTTAATGCTTCATAAGGCTTGCAAAAAGAAAAATGTGTCCATTGAGTCTATTACTTAATTGAGGTAGGACACTAAGAGATTTTATCATATCTAAAGTAGCTTAATTTAAGGACTGAATTCTTGATTTAATTTTCACTTGATCTTGAATTTGAGGTCCACACCAAATATACTTGAGATCAATCATTCCATGCATAACATAATATCATTGATTTACTTATTTGTTAATTTTTTTGAACATATTTGCACTTTGAAAATCACAAAATTGAACATCATCATTCTATCTTATCTTGATATTCATTCCTATAACTGAAAGGAAATTATGAAAACCTTATAAGAATGATATCACTCAAACACTATTTTATTGACAACTTGATTCAAAGGCTCTATCAAGAAAGAACCAAGGAGAAAACCCGATGTCATTGCCATTACAACAAAAGGTTTTAAAATACAATTTACATAGGATTTCAATCCTGAAATTTCAACATCAAATTTAAATTTCCTTCATGGTCCTTAACAAGGGACCCATATTTTTTGTAATACATCACTTAGGTCATGGAGGGAACAAAAACTGATTAGGTGACAAACAAACATAACAAGAAACTAAATTAGACATTCATTTCCATACTGGGTTTTCACAACAGGTTCAATATTGAATCAAAACTAGGGGAAAGGTGAATTTTTCCAACAGGAGATGTCAGACACAACACCAAAATAGGTGCCCAATTGGAGCTATAACTCAAGAACTTCTATTCTTCCATTCTTACATGCCAAAAACTTATACATGGTTTGTGTTAACAGGTAGGGGCCCATAACACCCTACCCTCTCTCCCTCTTCTCGTCCTGAGAAGAGACTCTACACTGTTGGAGTCCAATTGAATACCTTTCCCAAAATTGGCCACTTTCGCCCTATCCAAGGGCGAGTAATGCCAAAACACCCATACAAGAAAACTTCAAAATTCAAACAAAACATGAAGGAAAAACATTCAAGAAAACATGTTTCAATCCTTTCCAAGCATACCCAACATACATACAAGCATACCAATGAACAACACAACAACATAAGCATGAACCAAGCATGAAACAACATGAGCAACATGAACAGCATGAAAAAAAGAGATGAAGAACTCCTACCTTCACAAAAGGTTATGTTAAAATGAACAAGTTGAGAAGAGCTTTTCCTTCCTTGCCTTCAATCTTCCAAGACTTCTCTCTAAAAGTAGAGATTGGGTAACAACCAAAACTACTCAAAAAGGGCCTCTAAATAAGATCCAAACTCAACCACCAAAAAGGGCAATAACTTCTCACACTCACCTAAAAATCTAGAAGTTTCTAACCCAATCAAACTTAAGGTTAACCTCTAAGTGGAGTTGAGGTTATTCAACTCATGGTAACAACTTTCAATTTTTTCACTAAGGCAAAAATAGACTTTTTGAGTGACCTCAAAAGTCAACAAAAGGGGCTTAGGGGGTGAAAAATTCCCCCAACCCATACCCATACCCCTTCGGTATAAAGATTTCATGTTTTAAGGCCTTAGGAATTGATTTGGGACTAAACAAATGCTAGGAATATTTAGGACCATCTAACAACTCCAAAATGCAGATTAAGTACTAATCCAGATTAGGGGTAACTAAACTTGATTAAAAACAAATTAGCAAAAATGACACCAACTAGCATGCTAGACTGCATATACAATTTATGAGTGTTAAGTGACACTATAAAAATACTATTACAAAACGTTAACATTTACTAAATTATAGAAAGATACATTCATACATCTCACAATACAATTAAGATACTAACAACAAGGTTTCCACGAATGGCACATAGGGATCAATTTTGTTCCTCCGTCAGGTTTCTTAGCTAAAATATCCTACACACTAATTTCACACATCAATATCCCCATAAAATCACATGCACATATATTCAAAGCTTATTTGGATTGTTACATAAATCAAAACATGAATCTCTCACATAATTAATTGTTTAATTAATTTCTACTCACATTTAATCATCAAAAATCACATAGTCAATAAAACATAACTTATTCATTAATTTAGATTAAAATGCTAGAAAAATCATCATTAGGCATGCACATATCTAACATCATAAACATTTCCATTTAAGGAATATTGAACTATCACGACATAAAACTTAATCATCAAGATATCAAAATCAACACCCTTATCATTAGGTGAAAATGCCTCGTATCATCGTTAGTAAAATTTTAATGTTTAAACAATTGAGATAATGTAGTTTGTTCTTGAATTACTTAATTATTTAAAACATGAATGAATCAGCTAACCTTAGTTTCTTTAAGACATTCACATTATAACACATTACTTCATTTCTGATAAAATCTCCCATAACAATTTTAACAAAGGATTCATAATTAATAAGTATGCACAAGGAGGGTCCTTACAGTTAGTCTTGGTCTTCCCACAACCCTACAATAATGATCTTTGTTGATTGAATTTCATCAAGAAGTCTTCAATAGAAAGAAAAAAAATTGGTATAAGAGAGGTAAGCTCTACCTAAATCTGAAGTGCCCTAAACTCATTCACTATACCAAACAAGCCTTCAAGTTTGGTCCACATAGCTAGAGGGGTATTGCACCCATTAAGATGAAAATGTAGACTATTAGATACCTATAAAGAAATCAATCCTATTTGTTCATCCATCTTGTTCCTATGTTGCATGACCTCAAAAGGCCTCCGTAAAACTAGTTGCACTACATCAAAATAAGACCACAACCCTTTTGACCAGAGAAGCTATGTCATCAAGTTCTTCTATGTATGATAGTTATGAGGGGTTAGAAGTTCTAGACAAGAAGAGATTTTAGCTATTGTTTTAGAAGGTGTTGGATTGTTTTTGAAAAAAATTATAGTTTACTGATGTAAATAATAAAAATAATAATACAAAACATCCCCCACAATACAAAAAATTGAACCCCAGTTGAGAGAAGAAATGTGTAAGCAAGAAAAGAGAAAAAAGAGTTTAGTTTAGAATCACATATAAATTTGAGGAATACTGATGAAAAATAGTAGAAAATCTGAATAGGGCTGAAGAAGATCTTCCCGACACTTTTTCCAAATTGAAAAATGAAACTACAAAAAATAAGTTACGCCTCTCAAAAGATGAAAGACATCAATAGACTTCAA
This sequence comes from Cupressus sempervirens, assembly GCA_028749045.1. NCBI lineage: Eukaryota > Viridiplantae > Streptophyta > Pinopsida > Cupressales > Cupressaceae > Cupressus > Cupressus sempervirens. Next base: position 616,566,040 of record CM053783.1, read on the forward strand.
GCATAAATAGGTATCAAATTGGAAAAAAATTCAAAAAATACCTGCATCATTGTCTCTGTCTTTGAACCATTTTTTTGACACTTCTTTCAGATTGAAAAAAGACTCTGGTATGCTCAAGATATTGCAAAAAAAAGACAGGCCCTTTGTAATTGCAAAAAAATAAAAATAAAAAATTACCACAAAAGTGTTGTGGTAGTGGCTAGATGGGAAAGCAACTGATAGAGTGGAGAGGAGGGTAGCAATGGTGGTCCAGTGGCTGAGTGATGACAATGGGTGGGCGGAGCTGTAGTTGAGTGGGAGATGTCGACCATTTGAAAGCCGCAGTGGTTTGGATGACTGCTAGCAGTTTTGTGACCATCAGTATTTCTTTTAACCATTGTAGAGTAAATATTCATTTTTTTCCATTTTTTGCAATTTTTTTTGTCTTGGATTGCATGTAGATGTTGTATAGCCCTGTTATGCAAATTTTTTTGCCTCCGAGGTCAACATTATCCAAAATCAACAAATTTTATATGAAAATAGGGGTTTTGACACCTTTTGAATCCAATTATGTGGTCTTTTTGGGCTCAAAGTGGTCCAAAAATTAGAGACACCCTATTTTCACAAAAAATACCCAAAAAATACAAGATATGTTATGTCAAACTTATGTTCTTCTTTTTCTTCAAACAAGAACAAGCAGTTGTAGGCAAGGTTCTGATACTATGTAGAATTTGATGATGAACAAATTCATAGATCCTTGGATATCCTGCATGCAAATAACCTATTACAAGGAAGAAAGAAAGGCAGAGAGAGAAGAGTGCTCAAAAAACAAGGAGATTGAATTTACTTGTGTAAAACAAAATAAATGAAATTACAACTAATCAATCCTTATGAAGGAGATCAAAAGCCTAATAAGGGAAGCCCTAAGAGGTAAATGACATTTAATAATTACTGATTCATTATTAAATGGAAATGTAAGGTGCATAAAGTGAAATCTTTAGAAGAGAGAAAAGGTATTTGTCATTAGCCCAAATTTAAGGATATATGAATATTTAATAACATATTAAACAATGATAATAATTAAGAATAATAATAAATATTATAATTACATTATGAAACCAAAGAAGATTATAATGTATTCACATTTGAATATATATGATATTAATAACTAATGATAATAATAAAAAATTGATTAATAGACTAATCAATATAATATATAATAATAATAGAAGAACTAATTTAAGTGATAACACAATGTGATATTATATTTACATAACATATATTTAATATGTTATAATAGCATATAATAATTACAAAGATATTAATTATAAATTATATCAAATAACAATAATAATTTTATAATATATATTATGAAATGAACATATCCAAAAATAAATACTATAATATATCATTGTAATACAAATAAAAATAAAAATCAAGCATACTACTTTAAAGTAAATATTATTAATAATGAAATATACTATATTTGTTGATTGCTAATATAATCAACGATACACAAGTCATATTAATAAATTTAACCAAACATTATGTAAACTCATATGTTACAATGCATGCAAGGGTGACCCCCGTTCACAAAGGATCACGTCGCATCATTTAAGGAAGCATCCATACAAAGGGCGGGACATTGAATGATAGGAAAAAATCATCAGAGAATCACAGGAAAACTCATTTAAGCAAAACTTGGAGTGGACGACGTGTAGGAGGATCTCAATCAAATGAAGTACGACCACGTCTGTTACAGGGCCAGTACCAAGGTAGTATGAAGACCTTAATTAAAGAATTTGCATTGGGTTTTGGAAACGTCAGCGCTCATTGGTACTTGATAATACTTTCATTAAGTGCATGCATTCAGGAATAAATAAGTTTAGGAAAGGATCAAAGATTATCGATAAGGGATATAAAATTATTAATAGGAAAAGAATATAAAGTTGACATACGAGAAGTCCTTAAATATAAATATAATTTATTTCACATACAAGTTATATATATATATATATATATATATATATATATATATAATTATTCAAAAAGATTGAGAATTTCTTGAAGAGAATTATAAATTCTATATAATCCCAAGTATAAAATAAATATTTGGAATCTTTAAATTGGAACCAAGAGCAACTTGAGGTATAGCCAAAAAAGGGTTCATTACAGTATTTTAATATATGAAATGAAATTAAACTTTTTCTCTAACAAGCATATAATGCGTATATAGGTTTGTCCATTACAGGTGGCGATTGTCAAAGATCATAGAAAAGAATAACACATATGCCACAAAAATCTCATTTTTTATATTTGTAAATGCTTGACATAATCAATTTTCTATTTTCAATAATAATTTAGGGCCTAAAAATCTCATCTCAGATTTTAATATGTATTTGAATTGCTTTTACCGTTCTTGAGATCAAAGAAAATTTTAGTGCCTAATTTTAGTCAATAGGATAATTTTAGAAAAAGAAATTAGAAAATTTTGGCTACTATTTTAAGATTTAATGTGACCTAAATCACCACATTTTTAAAATAAAATTTAGTTTAAGAAAAAATTTAAAATCCCTCAATAATTTATTTTTATTAAAAAATTTAAACTCAATGATTTGTTACAATATTTGATGCATGATTAAATTTGATTCGTGCCTAAATATTATATATTATTGGAATAATTTAAAAAATAAAATCATAAGGGATAAACCCTTTGACCTGGAGCTACGAACCAGTGAGGCCACAAATAGGGGAACTCATCCCCATTAGATTTGAACCTTGATGGAAAGGATAACAACTCAATAACTAAACAATCACAACATGCCACTATTGGCTTTTTTTTAATAGGATTAGGTAAATGGGTAATATAGATTCAAATGGGCACTAGTTGGGCACGATGCCAACCCATCATTTATGATGTCTTCAAGCCTTACACTTAGCAAGACTTGATACCTAGTGGGCTCTTTGTGAGCCATTCAACATCACTAGTAGACCAAGGGCCCATTAACAACTGGAATAATTAAAATTAACTCACCAACAATTATCATAATTATTAGTTACTTTAGGGATATATCACCAATATTTAGTTTTCACTATTAACTCAAAATATAATGTGATAATTCTCATAATATTCCTTGAGGTAAACAAAGGTCAAGTTGATTTTTGATGCTTATGGGGGCTACGATTTCCTTGGAATGTGGATCACAATAGAAATAAACAACCTTGAAGAAATTGTGGGTCCTATTAGAATAAAAAATGTCATTACATTTGTCTTATACAATACAATGAGGATTATTATATTATATTTTTAAAACAATACCATCTAAGTATTATATTTTGTCCCTTAAATCCATCACTACATATAGCCCAATAATTTTTCATAAGAATTCTATTTTAAAATGGAAGTATTTACCATGGTGATTAATGACCTTATTCACTAATATTTGCTACACAAAAAATATGATTCCAAAATAGTCACCAATATAAATAATATTTTAAATTAAAAAATTGAGAGATTCACTAATAATTTTTTTTTAAAATAAAAAACTAAAAAAATGAAATATTTACCAATATTTTATGTCTCTTTATAGTGGAGGGTTTCTTAAAGTTTACCCTTGTTGGAATGCCATCAAATTTGTTTCTTGTAAAGGGGGGAACTAGATCTAGTTGAAAATAAAGGGTTGCATGTACTATTATTTATTGCACATTATAAGTAACAATACCTATTAGTGCAACAAAAATCATGTGTCCTCCATGCTAGTTAGAGATGTGTTTAACATTTTTCTGATTCATTTAATGAGGAATAATTTTCCAGTGTTTGATGACCTTGAATGAACATTCTGAATGGAAGGGTTTGTATTAGTATGATTCTTAAGTACTACATCCATTGCAAGCTAGGAAAATCTATTAGCCACAAGTGGTATAGTATTTAGAAATAGTTGAAAATGGGGTTTACTTGTTGGAACAAATTAGGAAACAATAACATGCAATTGTTTTTGAAAAGCAGTTATGTTCCAAGAAAATTTATAATAAAAGTCTCATTCACCCAACATTTCCAATTCATTTAGTACAATATTATTCATAGCAATATTTGTTGTTTATTTTATGATGGGGGTTTCTCATGACAATATTTTCTATTTTTGTTCTTGAAATATGTATCTAGGTCTTCCAAGAAATGCATAATCTAAATGTTTTATATCTAGGCTAGAAGTTCAATTATAGCTTTGTGAAAGGAGGAAATTGAAGAATTCAACACAACAAACGTGAAAAAACCATATGATAATAAACAATAATTTAGAAGGCATATAATGTATTCTACCTTCTACCCAAAACATTCCTATGTGCATATTTTGTAACCATTAAGACGAAGCCTATTTTTATTGCCTCTAAATAGAAAAGGTCATAATATTTTGGCATAATAATGACTAATTGTATGCGAGTGCTATCAAAGAGCATGACCTCATCTTAGTTAATCTCACGTTGGTCAATATTTAATTTCTCAAAATAAAATATGTTGGGTGTTGTATGTGAAGATTATGTCATAAACATTTATATTGCAAACAGAATTGGAGTACAACCCGCATTTGTGTGCCACCATCCTCAAAAAAGAGGAGGATAAAAATAATAATTTATGATCCAATTTGAAGCATGAAAATATAAATGTAAATTTGTAAAATAATTTTATCTTAAAGTGTACACACGATTTAGTACACATAAAGCATATAGAAAGGTAGGTTTTGTACATGCAATCACTAGAAGAGCCAAATAGATATGGAATCTATTATTTGTTTTGATATTTTACACAATATCAAGCATGCATTTTATGCTTATAAATGGCTTGCAATATGGGCAGGGTAAATAGACTATGCATTCACCATACTATCAATAATTAGTTGCTACAAGTTGTTGACATAAATTGACTAAGATAAACTGTCAAAAAATAGCTCTTGCAAGTCATTGAAAGAGCTCGACTAGGATGACATTATGACCATTGTTCTTTTAAAATAAAAAGTTGAAAAATGAGTGCAAGAAGTGACACTACAAAATTTGGGGTTAATTTGTGATGACGATGTAATTTTTGGTGATTTTCATCCCTTTTTTTTGCAATTTTTCCTAATGCCATTGCAATACCGATGTTTGCATTGCAATTGTGATGCTCGTGTGAGTATAAAAAAATGACAAAATATAACACAACATAAATCATTCCCCATTTGTTTTGATTGTTGAGAGCTACACATGAAAGAGGGTGGAGAGCTCTAGATGAGGGTGTAGAGCTCTAAATGTTGTCATGCCCTTGTGATCAGTGCATTTCATTGTCATGTCCTTGTGATCTTTGTATTTCATTTTTGAGCCCTTGCTCTATATTTTGTTTCTGTGTTGTGCCCTTGTGATCTTTGTACCCTTTCTCTGTAGTTTTGTTGCCATGTCATGCCCTTGTGATCTCTATGCCCTTGCTCTATGATTTTCTTCAAGGGCTATGTAAATATTCTTTTCTTTTCCTTCTAAACATGTATTTCTTTATATTTCTAAATATGTATATCTTAGAGATTTTTTTAAAGGTTCTTATTACATCTTAGCTTAACAAAAAAAATTGATCTAGCTACATATATATTGCAAATTCCAAATAATAAAGCAATAAAACTCACTCAACCTATGCTAAGTGACTTACCTCAAAATCATGCACAAAAATAATGCAAACCAAGAAAAATGAGTAGAGTTTACAATAAATTTTACAAAAACATACCATATCAAACATCTTTAGAAAGGAACTAGCCATAACCTAGTTAAATGGGTCTAGTTTTTTATTAGCTAGGTTGATTACAAATTCCTGTAGAATTGTCATCAGATTAGGTACAATAAAATGAATAATCAGTTGTTCCCAGCTAGAAGGATCAAATACAATTTTCCAAGGTGATTAAACTGTATATGAAGATGCATCACTTGCATGCTAGGCATAAGTAACTTTCCCCAATTTATAACGAATGGTTAGATATAAAGGCTCCATATGCTAGCCCAATAATGGAAGCCAAGGATGTAATTATGCATGTATTGGCACTCTCTCCGTATGAGGATGCCAAGTATCTATTGTTGCTATTAATTTGGGCATCACTATATGATCCAGAATGTTATGAAGTACCAAAGCTAGTAGTAACTTCTCCCATGTCTCTAGAAAATGTACCATAGGTTTAGGGTTCCTTGGCTCTCATGAATTTGTAGCAGCTATTCTCACTGTTGGAAGAGTAACTTCAGTGAAGAGTTGAGTGTAAGGAGTTAAAGAAGCAAGTTTTTCTTCTGTGTAAATTCCATAATCACAAGGCTCATTCCCTTGCAGAAGTTTCTACCACAATGACATTACCTTTAAACCATGCAAAGGATGTTGAAGTGATTCCCAACCTTGAAACACTCTTATTAGAAATGGAAAAGAAAATGAAGATGCACTACATATATTACTATTATTTATGTGTATGTATGTATGTATTTATGTATGTATGTATGTATGTATATACATATACATATACATATACATATGTGTATGTATGTATGCATATGTATATATGTGTATATATACATTCATACACACACATATGTGTGTGCCTATGTATGTATATATATATATATAGAGAGAGAGAGAGAGAGAGAGAGAGAGAGAGAGAGAGAGAGAGAGATCTTGGCACAATAGAAAATTAATCTAGCTACATACATATTCTAGAATCTAAATAATAAAACTCACTCAACTTGTACTAGGTGGCTTACCTCAAGATCTTGCACAAAAATAATGAAGAGCAGGAAAAATGAGCATAGTTCAACAATTGTTTTACAAAAATGTACCATAGTAGATATTTTTAGAAATAAACAAGCCATAACCTAGTTAAATTAGTTTAGTTGTAGATTAGCTGGGTTGATTACGAATTCTTGTAGAGCTATCATCAGATTAGGTACAATAAAATGAACAATCAATTGTTCCTAGCTAGCATGATCAAATACAATTTTCTAAAGTGATAAAATTGCATATGTGGATGTATGCATGTATGTATGCATATATGTATGTATATGTATGTATATATGTATGTATATATATGTATGTATGTATGTATGTATGTATATATGTATGTATTTATGTATATATAAATATGTACATATGTATGTATGTATGTATACATACATATATACATATGTATATGAATATGTGTATATAGATATGTGTATATATATACATACACACAAAAATATGTGTGTCTGTGTATGTATGTATGTACATATATATACATATGTATATGTATATATGTCTATACATACATATATATGCATACATATGTGTGTGTCTATGTATGTATGTATGTATGCAGGTATATATGCATGTATATAAACATAGAGATCTTAGCACAACAAAAAAACAATAAAAATCACTCAACACATAGCATGGCCACATATGCAATGGAAACATCTACTGGTAAGTAGATTCCTCTTTTCTCTCTCATTTTTCATGTATTTATTTCACTTGAACTATTATTTCTTAGGGGGCATTTTTGAATATTGGATTCATTTTAAGTGGGAGGTGATGAAGACATTCTTGGATGTACCCATGTTAAATGTATGGGAATCACTAAAGAATTGTGATAAATTGTTTGTAAGCAATGAATTTGGACTTCCCCTAAGAGTAGCAAGAGGCGATGAGGGCATTCCAAGTACTTTAAGGATTGATCCTTTCTTAAAGATTTTAAATGTTAATAGGGAATTTAGATGTTAGTGGGAGGGGGCAGGGGAATGAGCTTCAACCTTCATGTGGTTGTCCCTAATTAGTAGAGAATATCAAAATATTCTTGATACTAAGTGAAGCTCAACATTAACCTATGATTGCATGACAACTAACTATATAAATCTCTTAGTTTAAGGAAATGCAAAAGGATGCCATAGTTCAATATGCAATTTCAATTCATATGCATACAACATCAGGTGGAGATGAAAAATGCAACGGGTTTTCATTTTTATTAGAGGTATTTAATTAGGTATTTAAAGCTATAGACCATCATGAACATTGTAACTTTGACTCTTATAGGCAAGGGCAATGTCCTCAGCATGCAAGCAAATCAATACTTTCTATGTGTTGGCTTGTTGGGGAAATTCTTTTGGCCATAGTACCTAGAGTTCTAATGTTCATGATGGTCTATAATTAAAAAAAATTAATAGAATTATTAAATAAATGTAATCATGCTGTATTTTTTCAGCTCCACCTATTTTCCATGCATATTGAATGCAGCTGCACAAGCATTCTTAGAGTGGCAGAATCTTATTTTGGACGTGACAAAAAAATGACATGCACTAGAAGATGGGAAACTAATGTCACTTTTGCAGGTTTGGAACCTTTTTTTGTACTTTAAAGATTAATCCTTTCTTCAATATTTTAGATGCTAACGAGGAATTTAGATTTTGGGGGGGTGGTGCAAATGAGCTTCCACCTTCACATGGTTGGCCTTGATTAGTAGAGAAAATTAAACTATTCTCAAAACCAAGTGAAGCTCAACATTAACCTATGATTGCATGAAGACTAACTGTGTGAATCTATTGGTTTCAGGAAATGTAGAAGGACGCCATAGTTCAATATGCTACTATAATTCAAATAGCTTTAAATTTTTGAGAATAGAACCCTATACAAAATTATATGTGAATGATAACCAAAATAGATTGATTTGATAACAAAAACATGCATCCACACAGATGGCATGGCTATAAAGGATACACTGATATCAATTGGCACTTATATGACAAATGATTACTAATAGCCATTTATAGACATTTTTAAGACGTGTCAAATCTTTGTCTCTTTAATAAAATTTCTTATATTATTGAGCTTTGCATGTCTAACATGGTCACGTAGCCTCTAGGATTGTTTCAAATGACTCTGCCCTTGAGATGATCTAAAGCTAAACATATATTTGGCTACTTTTTCCTATGGTCTTCAAAATTAGATGAGCACTCAAATCTTATTCACATAACCAACTAGAAAAATAGGCATAAGCCACTCATTATTATACTTTTAGAAATATGATCTATAATAAGGTTATATAAAACAAATTAGACTCCAATGCCCCATGGTATTTTTAAAATAGAACATCTGCCCACAGAATTTATAGCTTGGTCATGTATAACTGATCTTCACTGCTGTAAAAAAGAATTGATAATCTTCTCAGTAGTAAAAGGTCCTCATTGGTCAAAAAGAAATTTTTTTATATTAATTTGGCTACTTGTTGCAATTGTGATGGCTTTTTTTGATGGATTCCACCACTCCCACAACACATCTATCGCATACCTGTCACACTTTCGATCACCTATTTTGATGGATATACATTGGTCCCACAACATAGCTATCAAAAAACCATCACAATTGTGATGACAGACTAAAATCTTACACCGTCATAATTGCAATGGTCTATTGTTGCAATTATGATGGAATGAAGATGAATTCATTCCCTTTCCTTCTTCAAAGTTATGATAGTTTTATCTATCGCACCTGTGACAAATACCCTTTCAATCGTAATTTGTGGCAGCAAAAGTCTAATGCCCATTCGATGGGAGCCAATCTTTTGTACTATCACTTGGGTGATGGGTGGCTACCACAAATAGATATGCAATCTATTATTTTTTTGGATATCTTACACAATATCAATCATGCATATTATACTTATAAATGACTTGCAATATGCGAGGGGAAAATAGACTATCCACTCACCATACTATCAATAATTAGTTGCTACAAGTTACATAAATTGCCTAAGATAAACTGTCAAAAAATAGCTCTTATGAGTCATTGAAAGATTTTGGCTAAGATGACATTATAGCCATTGTTCTTTTAAAATAAAAAGTTGAATAATGAGCACAAAAAGTGAATGTGTATGACACAATAAAAGGGAGATTATTTTTTCTTTCACGACTTCACAATATTATAAAATGCAATGATAGAGTACAAACACAAATTTAAAATGAATAAAAGACACGAGATATAGGCGAGCCACAATTAATTTCTCTATAAAACATAGTAAAGTTAAGAGTGAAAACTTCTTTAAAAAATATATAAACTATACCAAGCAAGACAAAAAAATGAAAGCAATCATAATTAATAGCATTCAACAGCTTTATTGTTTTCAAATTCTATATTCTTTAAGCCTTATTAATAAATTAATTATGGTAATGTTATATGTTAGTTGTTTGAGACTAAACTACTGATGAGCTACATACAATTAATTAAATTATCAAACATTTACAAAAACACAAGCATGCTCCATATAATATGTGCTTATTTTCATTAAAAACAGGCCCAACTACTAATTGCATATTAGTGAGACCATAACAAATAATTCATGATCAATTTTTAAATTATCATAATTATGTTGATGTAATATAATACAAGTGTCAATTATCTAGAACTATATTATTGATGATTTTAAGATTTGATTAATAGCTGAGACAAATTATACTTATTTTCACATAAATAAGGAAAATGACAAGTACTAATTGCATATCAGTGAGATGAACAAAATAATTCAAGATCAAATTGTAAATCTTATTTGGTAGTGACTCAAGAAGCTATAAATAATCAAAATGTTGAATGTTGTAAAAAAAATAATGCATGATCCATATAATATGTGCTTGCTTTCATGAAAAAATGAAAATTTTGACTTCTAATTATATATTAGTGAGACATGAACATAAGCATTCAAGATAAAATTTCAATCATTGGGATTGTAATGATCTTTTCACGAGATAATGTTACTCATGTTTTTTCTTAAGTGGTTTGGCAAACATCCTAGCACCTTTTTGTGATTACTTTTATGGTAAAAAACTTTAAATTGTTCAAACCATCTAGAAATCATTAAAATATCAAATGATATAAAAATTAAATGTAGGGATCTTGATAAACCCTTTCATAGTATTTTAAGATGTGATTCAATGCAAATTTAAACCATCCTTTTGGGAATCCCATCTGATATCATATTTCTTAATGGATTCCCATATAATGTGCTAATTTTTAGCTTTTTTAATAATAGTCAAACCCACAAAAAACACCAAAGGATGTTACACTATGCTCCATCATGTTCAAATAATGCAAAAAGTTTCATACATGTCCAACTTTATTCTTTACTAATATCCATTTTCTAACATCCTTTGTATTTTTTATAAGTTTCTTTTTTATTCATTTTTCTAAAAAGGGTTTCCAAATGCATTATCAAGAAATCCAAATATTACCAAAAAGTAGAAAAATATTGTTTGATATGGTATTTGCAAGCTCCTATATGCTATAGTTTATTTTACCAACAAATAAATCCAACAAAAATGTAGGAGGATATTTAAAAACACAAAAAAATAACAAACAAATGTTTTTGAAATTAAAAGTGACCAAAAACAAGGGGGTTGGCCCTTTACAGTCAAAAGGCTGGTAACCAGCATATTACCAGCCAGTAACAAAAATAGACAAAAAGAATAGGAGTACTAGCAGGTAGAGACTTAAACCATAAACCAGAATTAAACAAGAAGTACAAGGGAAACAACCTAGCTACTAACCACATAGTCCAAAAAGGCACCCAAGCCTAAGAAAATCTTAAATATAGTTGATTACCAACAAAACCATAACTGCCAAAGAAGTATATAAAGTCTTTGGATCCTTAGATCCCCATAACTGAACATAACTAAAAAAGACGTAGATTTCTTTTTTCCCTTTTCCCCTTGCATGAAGAAGAATCTAGGCCCAATCATCGGAAAGAAAATTGTAGAGTAATTTATTGTCCTCCATGTCCAAGCCAGCTTCCTCCTTCTCCTGTGCTAGCAATTGGAGGGTAGTAGCAGTAGCATGAGTAACTTTAAGTCCAAACTTGGAGAAGGTGAAAAACCCCTCCTCCAAAGCTTTGACCCTTTCCTCTAGGTTCATGTAATGCTCCTCCCTTGCCTCAGTCACCTCTTTATGCTCCTCAACCTTCTTTGCAGCAACCTCCTTTATTTTTTGTCCCTGAGGTTTATCCTGCAGCACCCGTGGGTTAGAGGAAATCTTCAAATTTTCCTTAACAGGGGAAGAAATGGTAATTGGGGAATTATCCTTTTTTCTCATCTCATCACAAAAAGTAATAGGTTTAAGCGAGAAGCTAGTTGAAACATGGGTTGTCTCAGTATTCCCTTCTTTGTCGTTCGACAGTTGAGTTTGAGTATCATCCATCAAAATGTTCCCAGAGTTGAAACTTTTTCCCCCTCCTCATTACCTTCATCCTTTTTGGAGTTGGAAATATTTTCCTCCCTTCTATCATTGTTATTGCCTGAGCTATCTTCTTCAACTTCCTCAACAAGGTATCTGATGGACTTCTGCTTACACTTAGCCTTGGACTTAGCTAACCTACCAGATCTTCTTCTTGCTTTTCCCCTAATATCCTCACCAAAATCCTATCCAACAACCTCAACCGCCTTCTCAATTTTAATTTTCTTGTTTCCCTTTTGTTCTAGGGATAAGTCAAGTTTTTTCTTTTTCTTAGTATCCTTGCTAGGAGATGGTCTAGGAGTATAGATTTTCATCCCCATATTGGAGCTTGGGGGAATTTGGACTATGGCATGGGTTTTCCACTACAACCTCTCTAGTGGGACACAAAGCTAAGTGGAAATGATACAGATGGAAAATTAACCCCTGATGAATAATGGTGAAGTTTAAATCTTTACTCTTTTTTTCCCTAATATCATTAATCATATCCTCAAGCGAATGTAGAAGGAAAAACAAAATGGAAATGAAATCCCTATTTCTAAAGTGATTCAACAAAGGAAAGTGATAATAGCAGCACACACTAAACCTACCTTCTAGTGTGAGATACTTCATTAGGACCAAACACACATCATCCTAGGGCTCAAGTAACTTATCCCTTTTAAACCCTCCTCTGTAGCAAATCAGCTCCTCATTCTCCACAAAGAAATTATTCATGCTAGTCTCATCTGAGAGTTTAGTAACTTTCTTCCATTTTTTTACCTTCACATTGAGTCCTGTTGCCATGGAAATTACCTCCTCCATGACTTGAAATGTAATGTTGCTGATTGTAACCTTCCTATCATTCCAACTATTCACAAATTGTAACGCACAATTTTCATCATACCCATCCATGGACATCATATAGGGTAGAAAACCCCCTTTTTTCAGAAGATACCAGGTCACCATCCTATCCTTGAAGTTCTCTAATCTTGTTGGTTCCAACCGATTCAAATCACCTCCCATTTCAATTCCTCCACTATCCGTCCTCTCTTCCTCGAAATTATGCATAAGAACTTTATCACTTTCAAATTCTTCGTGACCACTCTCTTGCTTAATTCCTTTGAGGAAATAGGGATCAAAATTATAGACCCGTGTATGATGAGTTCCAGAATGCCATAACATCTTATTATGAGATTCGTGGGTATTAAAAAACCTAATTTTCTCTCCCCTTTGATTTTTGACATCCCAATCCATAATATCTATTGTACTTCCTTTTGGAGAGCAATTCAAAGCATGCAACACGTTTCCATAATTATGAAAAGACAAGTTCCTTAATTCATAATTACTCCCCTTGTCTTTTGTACGACCATGTTTGTCTCCTATTTCCAACACACTAAAGTTTAATTTAGAGACAAAGTTCTCCATCTTGCCAAATTTGGCCTTACTTTTAAATTTAGTGATCTCCATTTTTAATTTTGCCGCCTTTTTCCTTGGATATCAACATCCTTAGATTTTTGTTAATATCAACTAAATTTTCCCAGCACGTAATTGCCCTAACGTTAAACCCCATGGCAACTGCAACATCTGCCACTTGATTACCCTCCTAATAGATATGCTGTAGGTGGACCATTCTCATTTCCTCCAATATATTTTTAATATCTAGGATGATATTTCTAATCTTCCATCCCAATTTTGCCTCCCCGTTAACCAAATCGATCACTAGTTGTGAGTCCCCTTCTATACTTAACTCTAAAATATTTCTTTCCCTAGATGGTTGAAGACCCCATAATAACGCTATAGCTTCTACCACATTATTGCTACCAATCCCCACCTAGCCTGCATAAACCAACAACACAACACCATTCCTATCTCTCAGCACACCTCCAACCACTCCCTGTCCTCCTTTCGTAGCTCTATCAAAATTTAGTTTATACTATGTGATGATGGGTGGTCTCCATATCATATGTTGTCTCCTCTTCTTAGCGAAGTTATCAAAAGGGAAGAAATCCTCTTAACAACCCCACTTCTTAGCCACAATTCATTCAAATCTTCTGGGTTCCTCCTTTGGCATTTTGTATTTAGCTACCTTTAGTTTTTCCTTCAATAGTTTGTTCATCACTCCAAAAACCACTTTGACCGACCTATTTTCCTCCCTGAATATCCTGTTATTCCTTTCTTTCCATATGTGCCAGCATACATATGGTGGGATAAACTTCCATAAAAGGATTAGTCTTGGATGATGGATTGGGCAATCCCAATTGTCCAAAAACTATCCCAAATTATCTTTCATGACCCAAGCCACCCCCAATATTTCCCAAACCTTAGTCCAGATGTCAACCGCAAAATAACATTCAATAAAAAGGTGGTAAATACTTTCTTCCTTTTGTTCATAGAGGCAGCAATGGTTTGTTATGTAGAATCCCCTTTTTTCAAATTATCAATTGTTAAAAATTTTCCATGTTGAACCATCCACGAAAAGAATTAATCTTAGGTATAAGGTTACTGATCCATACCCTACTCCATGTAGTTGGGCATAGATCCTTATTGAACATTATGGTATAAGCAGATTTGACAGTGAAGTTCCCATTCAGAGTTAAATTCCAAGCCATGATATCCTCTTGTGGAAATAATGGGAGTCTCTATTCCTTTATTAGTTCTTCCAGTTCCTCTATGAGAATAAGTATCTCCCACGGATAGTCCTCCTTATACAGCTTCTTCCATCTCCTCCCCTTATCAATGTAGTCTCCCACTTTCACCCCTATGTCCTCCTTAAGGAGTTCCATTAAACCATGAAATTTACTTAAGGCTAGTAGTTTCCCATCCATTCACCTGTCTTCCCAAAACCTTATATTGAAGCCATTGCCCACAATCCACCTCAATCCTTCTCTTAGCAGCCCTCTATTTCTAACAATGTTCTGCCAGATCTTTGACCCTCCCAAGAGGTCATTATTATATAGGTTCCACCAAAAGGAGGTATTTGATAAATATTTAGCTTTCATAATATTTCCCCATCCCGTATTTCCTTTTGCCAGTCTCCATCCAATTTTTGTGAGAAGAGCTTTATTAAGGTCTTTCATTCTTCTAATCCCAAGCCCAGCCTTAGCTTTTGGTTTACACACCTCCTCTCAATTGACTAGATTCAATTTATTTTTCTCTTCAATCCCTAACCACAGGAAATTCCTTTGAATTCTCTCAATTTTTTTAGCCATATTTAGATTAATCTTAAATATGGATAAGAAATAAATAGGGATTCCCTGAAGAGCAGCAGTAATCAGTTGTAGTTTTCCAACATTGCTTAATATCTTCCCTTTCCACCCTGCAAGCTTCTTTTGAATTCTCTCCACTATTGTATTCCAAAATTCATTAGAGACCTCCTTGGTAGTGAGACGGAGGCCTAAATAAGTGTCTGGGAGGCAAGCCGATTGACACTCCAAGATTTTCCTTATCTTTCTTTTAAGTGAAGAATCAATGTTAAAGAAATAAATCTTACTTTTATGGTAGTTCACCCATTGCCTTGAGCTTTCTTCATAATTATGTAAAACCATTTTCCAGGCTTCAGCCCCCATGATTGAGGATTCCCCGAATAGAAAGGTATCATCCACAAATTGTTGTATAACCTCAACTTTAGCATTAGTGGCTGGTTTAACACCTTTAATGCAGCCCGAATCCACTAATTTACAAAATGACCTTCCCAAGACTTCTGCTACCATGATAAACAGGTAGGGTGAGAACGATTCACCCTGTCTTAAGCCTTTTCTTGCCATTATATTACCCCATGGGGACCCATTTAGTGGGATAGAGTACTGTACTGAGCTCACCATCAACATGATCAAGTTTATAATCCTATTGTTAAATCCAATTCTTTTTAGTACATCCTGAAGGAAGTCCCAATTGACCTTATCATAAGCTTTGGAAATATCCAACTTGAATGCCATTCTTGATTGCCTACTCTTTTCCATTGAATGGATAACCTCATGGGATGTAATAGCCGCATCAAGGATTTTCCTTCTTGGCACAAATCCCTTCTGGGGACTTCCAATAATTTTTTCTAAGAAAGGCTTTAATCTGTTCACTAAAACCTTGGAAAAGACCTTGTAGATAGTGTTACATAGACTTATAGGTCTAAAATCATTCAAATTTAGCGGGTTAGAATTTTTTGGAACTAGGGCAATAAAAGTCTTATTTATGCTTCGTAGTAGTTTACCTATTCTAAAAAAATCCCTGGTCACCTAAATTACTTCTGATTTGATCACCTCCCAAAAATGCTGGAAGAAAGTAGGTGGGAAACCATTTGGGCCTGGGGCCTTGAAGGCTTTCATGGAGAACACTGCCTTTTTCACTTCCTCTTCCATGATCTTACCAAGGATCAGATGATTTTCCTCTTCTCTTATCCTCCTTGGGATTGAATTAATCAGACTTCTCTTGATCACCGTCTTCCCAATGAAGTTATCTTTCTTAAGCGCCTTACTGAAATGGTCTACTACAAGTTTCCCCATTTCCTCCTACTCTTTCAACACCCTTCCCCCTTCTTCATTTAGTTTTGAGATAGTGTTTCTTCTTTTGTGATTTGAAGTAGATTTGTGAAAGAAAGTGGTATTTTTGTCCCCTTCCTTCAACCATTGAATTCTAGATCTTTGTTTCTAGAAAATTTCCTCCATTTGGAGGATCTCTTTCCACCTCCTTATAAGTTTCTCCTCCTCTTGAATATTCTCCTCTGAGTTATTCCCTTCTACAATAACCCCTTGGAGTTTTTTAAGCTTTTCCTCTACTTCTCCTTTACTTTTAAAAAGATCCCCAAATGAACTTTTAGCCCACACTGTGACATTTCTTCAAATATTATCACATTTTTGGGTAGGTCTGTACATTGCAGTACCTTCTATTCTTATATTCCACCACTCCTAAATCTTATCTTTGAAATTCGATTGTGACTTCCACATTATTTCATATCTAAAAGGTTTCTTTCCCCCTTTAAAGCCATCCTCCCAATGGAATAAAATGGGTGAGAGGTTAGACACCATTCTGTTGAGATTTTCCAAGTAGGAATTACCCATGCTATTCCAATTCCTTGACAGTAATAATTTGTCCAGCCTAACCTGAATGAGATCCTCACCTTTCCTATTATTAGTCTAGGTGTATGGGTTACCCCTTAGCTCCACATCCATGAAGTCCAACTTCCTCATAAATTCACTTAGGTCTTGCAAGCTCTCCTAACATTCTCTATTACCTCCCCTCTTCTTCGAATGGTAAAGAGGAGTATTGAAGTCACCCATACACATCCATTGCTCCTCCAAAATAGTTTTAGATATCCTTATCAAATTTTCATACATTTCCTTCCTCGCTAATCTGCTATTAGGTGCATAGATATTAATCAGTTTCCAACTATGGCTATTCGATTGGAAATTAGTAATTATAAAGTTTTTTTCCTTCCAGATCTAAAGGCCCTTCAATGAGTTTAGATTCCACATGGTAGCAATTCCCCCCAATGCTCCATCTGAATCCCTATGTAAATACCTCGCCCCTAGCTAGATATAGCAAGGAATTTTATCAAAATTTGAGCTAGACATTTTTGTCTCTTGAATTAACACATAGTCTATTTTTTCCTGAGATATTAATTTCTTAAGAGCATACTACTTCTAGGGATTATTCAATCCCCTTATATTCCATGAAAGGAGTTTCATTTCTTACCTTTTGTTATTGGCTCCAGTGTAAGCTGTTTACCACTAGCAACATCTCTAGTAGTTTGCTTTGTCTTGGTAACTCTACTTGATGGTCTTCTTGCTATTCCTGATACTCCAATATCTGGTTTTCTCCCCCCCTTCTCTTCTTTTTTTGCACCTCCCATTCTCCATTATCCTCCTCCTAAGGCGAAGAAGGGCTCATCTCCTTATCCATCTTATCAATGCTTGTCATTACTCTCATCGCTATCTTAGCCTACGAGGCTTTAACCATCCTCACAAGGATGCAAATTAACTCCATAAAATCACCTTCCTTAGACTTATGGTCCCCCCCCCCCCCCACCCATGTTGTTGGGGAGCCCTTAATAGAGGGGGTTACCCCTTTCTCCTTAGAAGGGGTTTCAAGTTTGCTTCCTTCAATCTGGATTGTTTTCAAATCCTATAGAATATTGGTTTCTTCTATTTCTCCATCTTCCAGACACTCCTTCGCCAAAATCCTTCCCAAAGGTGAGCCTAGAAGATCCTCCAAATCTCTTTTGAAAGGCTATTCCTCTGATGCCTTCTCATCTTCCTTAGTATCCTTTCCCCTAGGACTCAAATAGTTATCCTACATGGAGGTCATATTGGGCAAGGTTATAGAAGGTTTCATTACTGTCTTTCTGTTAGTATTGAAGGTTCCCCAATGGTCTCCATAACTATCCTTGGATAGCCCTCTTTCTATTTATCTTTTTGCATTTTAGCTTTGCAATCCACGATCAGGTAACCAAATTGCCCACATCTTTGGCAAAACAAGCTTGCATTCTCATATTCTATGGGCTGAACTCTCTCACCCCATTTAGTTTTTAAAGTGACCACAATAGGTAGTGTTCTATTCAATGCTACATTCACACAAAATCTAGCATAGACAAGTCTCAATTTTTGCATTGTCACTTTCTCAGTAGTAACAAAATGACCAAAAGAGTTCCCCACCCATCTTAATATCCTTTCATCCCAAAATTCCAAAGGGAGGCTAGGTAATCTTACCCATACTGGGGCAAGTTTTTTTAGCTCCAAACTAGCATCAAAGCCTGGATGCCATCTAGTCAGGGCCAAATAGTGCTTCCAAAATACCAAGTCCTAGAAAGAACCACATTGAGATCTTCTTTCATGGTAAATCTAAAACAAAAAAAGACCACTTGACATGGCAGAAACACTTATAGTTCCTTTGACCTTCCACTTATGTTCCACCCATTTCCTTACCATCTTAATAGAAGGGCAAAAAGCAACAAATCTACCTAAAACACAAAGTTTGAGGCCAGAAGTCACATTATCCATCATACTATTAGGGAGTGCAATCACATGACCTTCTTGTCCACAAGTTACTTTGGGATTCTCTATGTTGGGGCTGGACATCATGGTACCCACGAGTGCACTCTTCCATCCTGACAGAGGACCCACATCCAGCTTTTGGGCACCCCCTTGCAGACAACAAGCAAAACTTCCTCTCCCTAGTTCAGGGATGTCCACTCTCGATCGTCCTTCTTCCAAAGATGACTTGACAATACCTGACCCATCTACATCAATGGACCCACCACTAATCAACCGGTCAACATCTCTACATGTCACAAGCACCAGTTGCAGGTCTAGGCATGGTGGCTGATCTAGAGGTTTAGGGCCCTCCATCATTCAAAATTCAAAAAGAAAATAGGCGGCAAAGTTGCAGAACAAGATATGATAATAATAACAAACAAATGTTATTGTAGGACCTATTAGTCAAATTAGCCTAGAGACTAGAGAAAAGGTGATAATTAATAATTAGCATTAAACAATTAGTGTTGTCATTGATTGGAAATTAGTAGATATTGTTGAATAAGATATGAAATCAAGTTGACCACTGGCATAGTCTTATACAAGTTTAGAATAGGGAAAATGGTTTCAATGAGTCACACATGAACAAAAGGTACAAATGAATAGTTGTATGGAATAAGTAGGCATGGTGAGTCACCATTAATATGATATGATAGTAGAATGTGTATGAAAAATAATGTCACAAGATTCCATGATAGAAAATGCACATATAGAAAGGAATAAAGCTACATCATATGTCTACATGAAGAATCACAAGCCTACTAGTCTAGCTACCTACTCGTAGGTAGACATGAGTACTATGCAACTAATCTGTATATGTTATTCAAATAGGGGAAATTTGAACAAAAAAATTTCAGTCCTTTTTTATGAATTTCAAATCCTAATATTTAGTCCTTTTACCTCTTGCAAATGTGCAATCACATAGAAAAATTATTTTAAGATGAATCATAAAATATAATTATTTTTTTGTAACTAGAACTAATCATGAAACAACCAATGAGAAAATATTAGACACATATTCCACTATGACCTCCTCTTATTTTGTGTTGGACCTCTTTGTACTTCTAGAGGGCAATGATTACAAAAGTGATATCTTCAATTGCTGCTCAATCTCTCATATCATATTATTCTACACTTTCATTATATAACTATAATATTTTCCTAGTCAATAAATGAAAGGTAGACCTCATACCTTGATGTCTTCTATGCATGCTCTAATCACATTAATGAGATGCCTATCTTCTTTTAATTGATTAGTCAATGCCACATTCTGATCATTGGTGAGATCCAATATGGTCTTAGAAGTACCTTCTTCCTGGAAGAACGAGTGTGTTAATATCTTTTGAACACTATTTGAAAGAAACCCAACCATAAAATTTAATTACTCCTTATTCATCTTTTTTATCTCCATCCTATTATGTATTTTTCAGTTTTCATATTTTGAAATTTTAATGAATTGAACAAATTTGTGTAGCCCTATATCAATTCTTCTTATATGGAAATTAGTTGTTGTGACTAAATCAAGTTATTTTCTTGGCAAGGGCTGAGCCTATTCTAAAATTACATGCCTTGTTTTCTCATCCTCATCTATGTTAGAAACAATTTTAATTTTCTTTAGACCTTTTACAAGATGATGAAGTGTGCAAATTTTTTAAGACAACCTATTTTGAGAGTTTCCTATCTTACTCTATTTTACTCTTATTATCTAGAGTTTCCTCGAATGAGGTTGGAATGGTAAGAACTCAAGAGGCAATTTTTACAAACTCATAATTAAGAAATAGAGTTATCTTAACATGTGGGGTTTTGTGGCATGAGTTTGGCCCTCTTTTGTGGGCTTTCCCTTTGTGTCTTAATTTGCCTTTACTTATAGTATGGGTTTTTTCCCTAGTCGTTTGGGCTATGGCCTCTTTGAATTGTTCTTTTTATTTCCATTTTTTGTCAGCATCCCTCATTCTTTGTACAACCTTTATGCTATGATTAGCCTATTCTTTGAGCCTTGTATTTGCATGTTCTTTGTACCATGGTCCAACACCTTCTTACTTTAAAAAAAAAAAACAGGTGGGTTTATACTTTGAGAAGGTTTCAAAAAAAGAAATTTTGGAACTTTACTAAAAAGTGATTCTAAGGGAGCGTGGTCTTGTATTACCTTTTTTCTCTGATCAAATTCTTCTTGGAGAGTTTATGCTTCTCATTCCTAGGCCATCTTCCCTTGATCTTCTTGTTCTTGGGCTTTTGTTTCATGTATTAAGCTTCAAGTTCTTTTGGAATATTTTCATTATTCTTATCACCTTTTTCTTCCAAGGGTAGATCTAGATGAGTGAGAGAAATAGACATAAATATAGGTTTCATGCCTTCCTCTTTGTCAATTGATTGATCTCCTCTCTTAGGCATAACCTTTATAAACCAATCTTTCTTTGTTTCTCACTACTTCTCCATTTCCAATAAACTTGTTTCTAAAAATCCACTTTCTTCCTATCAAACTCTTGTCCACAGATCTTGGTACTAGTGTCCTTGTGTTGTTCTTCTTAATTTGATCAATCAAGATTCATTCATAAAATTTATTCAATCCTCATTATCAAGTGTCGCCTTAACTATTATATGTTCAAATTAAACTATTGTACATGCATTGTCTTTTAATTTACTTATTGTCATTACTCAAGAACTCCTATCTCCAATTATTTTTTTAGGTGAATGATTCTTTCTCACATGTTTTTCTAAGCCATCTTAAAATCTTTGATTCTCAACATTATTCTCACTAGGTTGGGTATCATCTTCCTCCTTAGGTTTCTTTTTCTTCTTCTCGGGTAATGAAGGTTGTTGCTCGATAGATCTCTACTATAAATTGGGTAGTGTATTAGGTACATCTTCATACACACATACAAAATATTGTAATCTCCAGGTTCGTTCTTACTTTCCACAATGTTCTTGTCTGTAAACTCATCAATTCTCACATTTTCACTTTCAATTATTGTGTTAGTAGCTTTGTTCAAACATTTATATTCTTTTCTCTTTGATAAATAGAAAAGGAACAAACCTCCATCTCCTTTTGATCAAATTTACCATTCCTTTCATCATTATGAATGTAACACTTCCAAATATCCTGACATAAATACATTAGGAATATGACCATACCAAAGTTAATAGGGTGTCTTGTTTGTTCCTTTCTTTAACTGAACTCATTCGAGAGTGTATACTCTTGTAATATTAGGTTTCCTCCAAAGCATTTGTGTAACATCTTTTTCAATCATCAATGTCCCTACACAATCAAAATAGATCAATTTCTTCTCTCAACAATCCCAATTTGTTGTGCTATCCTCAATGAAAATAGTTGTTTTTTTATACCATGCTCAGTACAAAAGTCAGTGAATTCAACATATATTAACTCACCACCTCTATAAGATTTCATACATTTCAATTATTTGCCCATCTCTTTCTCAATGCTAGCCTCTAGCTCTTTTTTTTTACTGACCTTCACCATATTCTCAAAATTTACATGACACAACATCTTATTTCATAATCATACATCCACACCTTAGGAAGAAATCATGTATCAATAGTAGTATCAAGATAAAATAGATTACCTTTTGTTTGCTCTCTAGTTTAATTTAGATTTCCTTCATCATTGTAGATCTTGACTTTTCTATTCTATAACTCCAGCTTGTGACCTATATTTCTCAACTAAGAAACACTCAAATGATTATACTTTAGTCCTTTTACATAGTAAAAATCATCAAATCTGATTTTTTCATTCAACATTAGTGATCCTCTATGTTTTAGTGGATAGGGAGTATCATTAGCCAGCTTAATAGTTCCACCATCATCAGTTTCTTTAAGTTTTTCAAACCTATACTTATGTCACCAGTCATGTGATGTGAGCATCCACTATCTATGATCCATGTATCATTCTTTCTAACATGTGAAATAAAGGTTTTTTCCATTCTCATTGATTTCTTTACAGGAATCTTCCATAGAAACAATATAAACCATCTCAACTACTTCTTTCTCATCATCAATACTAGATTTAGTACATTATTCTTTAACAAAATAGTGTGATCTATTTTCATTGTCCTTGTAGTGGTTATTTGTGTTATACTTGTGATCTTTCTTATCATTTATGTCACTCTTTCCTTTTAAACATTTTTCCTTAGCTCTCGTCACATTTGGATCTCCACCATGTATGAGTGCCAAATTGTCCCATAGCTCTTTAAAATTAGTAGAGTTCTTGACATCATCATACTCAAGGTCATTTAGGGCAGATGCAATTTCAATCATTAAACTATTATGATATTTCTTCTTAGCCATTTTCTCTAAGGTCATAGGAAGAGGAGGTGTGGTGTATTCATGATCCAATAGGTATGTAAAATTATCACCAGTTCTTGACATATACAACCTCATTTTTTTCCATGAGGAGAAATTCTCCTTGTCCAGCTTTAGTGCCTTGCTCTTGTACATCTTTGGATCTTTAACTAAAGTTCCTTCAAAATTATTCCTTCCGACACTCTAACTTTGATACTAGTTTTTAAATAACCGAGGGGTGGGGGGGATGAATCACTTATATTAAGTATATTTATAGGCCTTTCAAATACTTTAGTACCAATTCAAACTTCTTAAAATTTATTAACAATAACTTGGTGAGCTCAATCAACTTCACAATTCGTACTTGTAATCAATTTACTTTAAACTATTATTTCATTGTTCATAGCTTTATCAAGTACAATATATATAACTTAGCTTTTACTCATCTTGTTTCAATTTGTAGTAGTAAGTTCTAACACAGAAGTATGAACCCTTTCTTAAGGTATGACCCTCAAGTGACCTTGTGTAACATGGAAACAATCTCAAAAGTGTGGGACTTTGCAATAAGAGATTGAATCTGTGGAGAAGGTTGGCTTCCTTACTATCAAGGTGCACTTGAGAGGAAAAAGGAGAAGGAAATGCATGAAAATCAAATTACTTATCCTAACCTAGAGGGGGTTATACACCAAATAATATTTTTGATCTACTTGTTTCCAATAACTACACTAAAATCCAATAGACTTCACAAGATGTACCACTATCTACATTCCTTCAATCTTAACACCATACAAAAGCTTAAAAAATAGCATAACTAGGCAAGGAATACAATATATTCACTTAACAGATTAGTTAATTAATATGAACATAATCATATGGTATTGCACTTTCTAAAATACATCCTAGAAAATAAGGCATAAAATATTATACAAACTTAATTGGTTGGGAATGGATATGACAACAATGATTTCTATTGAATAAGAGGCAAGGACATTTATAAAGAATATCTACAGAAGACCAAAAAAAGAGAGATCCTTTGAACAAAAACAAGACTTTCCTTTATAGGGTGCATGCATAACCTAGATACAACCTTTCTTTTTTTCATACTCCAACAACCATGAGATTGGATCACAGATGAGAGCAATAACTGAGAACCATAAGAAAATTTAATCATGAAGTGCAACTGCCTACAAGAAATGACAAAAAGAGAAAGGAAAAGAGTGCACTTAGCCAAGAGATCAAATCAAAGTAGAATCATTCATGATATGCATTTAAGAAGCATGGAGTACAATGGCATTGAGGACACCCAAAAAAAGGTTGCAGGCAGATAAATCATCTCCTTTATCTTTCCAACTACTACTTTGGATTGTATTCACAACATGCTAGATCAGCCATATCATCAAGTCAACTAAATTCAGCCATTCAATCCACCATGTGGCTTCAAACCCTTGAAACACTTTGCCACCTCAACCAACATTCTAGCTATCCTATTGATCTACTCTCATACCTGTTCATGGTTTTGCAACTTATTTTCTTCATTAAATTCTTGGCTCTACAAAATTGCAACCTTCCCATATTACACCTTATCAATGATTCACACTGCTTTATCACTTTAGCCCTTTAACTGTAACAATATTGCAAACATCATGAAATTGATTACTCACACCTTCATAGTAGTTGATGACTTGACATCTCTCCTACTTGCGATGTTGTGAAACCTTCTATTTTACCTTTGTCACCCCTTCACAACTACCAAACATCAAGCATATTTTAACTTTGCGATGTTGCAAATGTGGTTTAGGCTAACCATGATCACTATTTCATAGCTTTGTAACTATTTATCTTAATCACAAGCTTAACCCTGTGAATAAGTGAACAAAGCATTTGGAAAATTTGTAGGCTTAACTCCAAGCAACCTTTCACTTCATGCAATGCTACAACCTTGAAACTTACTATTGCCATTTCTCACATCTTTTTGCAACCCTAATCTTAGTTTAACATGGAATGTGTGTGACATTGCAACTACCATGAACCCTAACTATCAACATTAACATTCACACCATCATGACTCAAGATTTGACCACAACTCAAACACTTGCGACTATGCAAAGACCACATTCCTTTGACTACTTGATATCCCTCTTAACTTCACAACCAAAATTCATAACCATAGATCAAACCCTGTGGGGTTGCAAAAATAATAATAAATCATTGGTTGCTCCAATGCCACTGCCTACTATTCTTCATACTAACTATTGTGAAATGACAATTAACCTTCAAACTAACCATCATCACACCATCATGACTTAAATCATTAGCCCAACAATGAATTCTATGATGGTGCGGACAATGTATTTGCATAGCTTCTCAACCTTAACCTTGGTTCAATCACCTAATCATGTGATGAAGTGACAAAGG
Organism: Cupressus sempervirens; assembly: GCA_028749045.1. Classification (NCBI taxonomy): domain Eukaryota; kingdom Viridiplantae; phylum Streptophyta; class Pinopsida; order Cupressales; family Cupressaceae; genus Cupressus; species Cupressus sempervirens. Next base: position 616,591,966 of record CM053783.1, read on the forward strand.
CTTTTTCCACTTAACAACCTAAACTAGGGTTTTCACTAAACTTCCTATGATACCATGAACAGAGTATTCTCGTCTCCTCACCACCCTAAACTTGAGTAAACCTCAACTGTGCACAAAGATGCAAAAGCACTAGAATAGATTTTTGTGGTTAGCTTTCACATTATCCTAAACTAAATCCCTTTAAGCTTGATTTTGTATGTGATCATGTGATTGACTATTTTCACACCTCCACAACCCTTTTGATGGTTAAGCCTTAAATTGGAGGGACATGGAATTAAGGGGGTTTGCATCTTCTCAACTTGAACACTTATGATATTTTTTCATACGATACAAAGAATTCAAAGGACTTAGAGATATAAAAAGAAAGACTAAAGTTTTGTGTATCCCTCATTATGCTTGCATAGCAATAAATGAATAAATCAATGAACACAAATGTGGCTATCACCCTAGATGTTCATGAGACTAGAAACATTGGAATTTTAGGAAGGGGGGCTAAAATGAATGTAGATATGGTTATCAACTTGGATCTTAAAAATAATCACACATTTGATACCATGATTTAAAGTGATGCAAGAGCATCCTGGGTGTAAGAGCAATCTTGCATCACCCCCCCAAAAAAATTTCTTTTAAGTCTTTTCTATTTTAATAAGGACTAGTAGATAGGGTGGTTACTATTTATGGGAACTTTCTATTTTTAGTAAGTTTGTTATATGAGCTCGAAATATTCTCATTTTCTAGATGAAGGTTCATTTTAGACTTATAAGCCTACCATAAAAATATCATTTCTCTATCTTAAGTATTGAAGAAGTTATTATGGATTTTTAGTGGACAAATTTGTAGAAATTTTTTTAGGTTCATTGAAGGAGGTCTTAGAGTGCATGGATGAGGTCCAAAAACTTGACATAAGGGTGCTTTCACAATTTCATGCCTGTAGATCAGAAACTGGCATTTCCAAAAAATTGTTATAATAGCCAATCAAAGAAATATCTAAAATAATTGTCAAAGATGTATTTGGCCAAATCTATATGTATTATTAGGGTTTGTGGGCCCTAGGTATTTAGTTTCAATGTCTAGAACCATCCCGGGTGGCATAAAATTGTTTATTTAATAATGGCCAGAACATTGTCTAAGATAGATCTAGGTGGTAGTTCCCAGATTAGTCTTGCAATTTACTATAATGGAAGGACCCATGTGGGTTAGCATTTTGTACTTGTGAATTCTATAATTCTACATTTGTGGTGCAAATAAGAAGTCCATATTTTGTTCTCACATCTATTGTTGTTTCTTTTTTTTTGTTATGAATTTATGATTTTCAGAGGAGCACCCTTAATCAAGTCATATTAGAGCTAGAGTTCTTGAGTGTGTGTACAGATCACCAAATGTGAGGTAGTTCACACAAGGAGTGTGGTTTGGGCTAAGCATGTAGAAAAATCACTAATTGTGAGGAAATTTGTACTAGGGCTTCAGCTGAAGCATGAAAATGCCTCCACGAAGAAAGCATGGCATAAGAGTTGTAGATGTTACACTTAAGGGTTTCCTAGCCCTCTAAAGACAAATGCAAGCATTGGAAGAAAAAATCCATAGAGGAATAAATCTTCCTATGAGCGATGAAAGCAAGGATGAGGACAAAGTATAAGAAAATACCAAAGTAGAAGTAGTTCTAAACCTAGAGGAAGAGAGGCTTTTTAGGGCCATCTCCAAGATTATAAAAAGACCTAAGTTTGAGGTTATCACATTTTTAGGAAATCTTGACCTAGAGGAGTTGATTGATTGGATCAATGAATTGGAGGAGTAGTTTAAGTATGAAGATATTGAGGATCCTAATAGGGTCAAGTTTGTGAAGGCAAAAATAATGGACATGCAAAGATCTAGTGGTAGGAGGTTTAGATGGAGAAAAATAGAAAGGGAAAGGAAAAAATAACCAGATGGGAATGGATGATAGCTAAAATGAAGTAACAATTCATTCCTACAGATTATGAGCTTGATCTATTGAAGAAAATGTAAGGGTTGAAGCAAGAAATAAAATCTATTCAAGATTATATCTAAGAGTTCTACTGAGTTCTCATTAGAATCGACCATGTAGAAGTTGATAAGGAGAAAGTGGCCCATTATCTTTATGGGTTAAGGCCAAGGATTTAGGACAAGTTGATTCTGGTTCTAATGAATAGTATTAAGGAGACATACCAGTTTTCTCTAAGAGTTGAGGAGAAAATAATAATAAAATTTGACAACAAGAATAGTGGAAGAGGTCATAGTGGAAGATCTGGTGGATGATCTTATGGTGGCTGTAATGATGATTAGAAGAACAAGGATAAGGTTTGAAGTAGTAGTTAGACCAAAAAGGGAAACAATTCCAACCATTTCCATGATTAGAAAAATAGAGATCAGAGAGGAAGATGTAGAGGACAAGGATTTGGATGAGGAGGCTTCCATGGGAAATGTTTTCAATGCAAAGAAGAAGGGCATAAAGCATTTGAATGTTCCCAGTACCAAGGAAGGAAAGATCAAAGAACAGAAGGCTAGGCTAGAGTTGTACATGTTGATGAAGATACTAGATTCACACATTCTGAAGATGTTGAAAGAGGAGAAGTCCTAGTTAATAGAAGAGTCCTGCTAAGTAGTGAGAATGAACCTAATCAAAGGAGCTTATTTCACACAAGGTCTAGATGTGAAGATAACTGTTGTGATGTGATCATTGATGGTGGAAGTACTAACAATCTGGTGTTAGAAATGATGATCACCAAGTTGAAGCTAAAGAGACAAAAACACCCACATCCATACTATATTGCTTGGGTGCAAGATGACCACAAGGTCATGTTCAATGAGAAGTGCTTAGTGAAGTTCAAGATTGGAAGCTACTAGGGTGAGGTACATTCTAATACCATACCTATGGAAATATGGAATATGTTAGTGGATAGGCCATGGCAGTTTGACGAGCATGCTATGGGCGAGAAAATACCTACACTCTAACCAAGGATGGAGTGAAACATAAGTTGAACCTATTGAAGGAGAAAGAAGAAAAGGTGTGTAGTGCTACTAGAATATGTATTGTTGATGGAAAAGAATTTCTCAAAAGTATGAAGTGTGAGCATATGTGTTTTGCTATGATTCTAAAAGATTGTAAAGAAGAAGTAGAGGAGGTACCTATAGAAGTTGCAGATATTTTGGAAGAAATTTCTAATATTGTAATGTACTTGATGGATTGCCCCCAATGAAGTTGATTAGTGAACAGATGGATTTGGTTCTAGGAGCTAGTTTTCAAACAAGGCAACACACAAAATGGCACTAGTATAAAGTGAAGAGTTGAAAAAAAAAGTTCATGAGTTGTTATAGAAAGGGTTGATTCAAGAGAGTTTGAGTCCATGTGTTGTACCAATTGTATTAGCACCAAAGAAAAATGGTGAATGGAGGATGTGTACAAATTCTCATGCTATCAACAAGATCACAATCAAGTATAGATTTTCATTTCCAAGGATGAATGACATTATTGACTATTTGAGTGGAGTTGAGTATTTCACAAAGACAGATCTAAAGAGTGGATACCATTTGATTTGTATAAGAGAAGTTGATGAGAGGAAGAATACTTCAAGAAAAAAGAAGGATTGTATGAGTGGTTAGTCATGCCTTTTGAGCCAACCAATGCACCAAGTACTTTCATGAGGCTCATGAATGAGGTACTGAAGGAATTTTTGGGTAAGTTTGTCATTATTTACCTAGATGATATATTGATCTTTAGTAATACATTGAAGGAGAATTTGATTCATAATTGCAAGGTGTTTGATAAGTTTAGGGAAGAAAAGTTGCTAATAAACCTGAAGAAATTTAGTTTTGTAAAGGAGTTGGTGTACCTACAATTTGTAGTCCTAGTAGAAGGTCTGAAAATGGACCTACAGAAAGTGAAGGCTATCCTTGAATGGCCTACTTCAAGAAGTGTGACAGAGGTAAGATCTTTTCATGGATTGGCTAGTTTTTACAGAAAGTTCATAAGAGGTTTTAACAGTATTTATGGACCCCTGACTGAAACAATGAGAGAGGATAGGAAAGAATTTAAGTATACTATAGGGGCAGATAAGAGTTTTAATATATTGAAATAGAAAGTTACTAAGTAGTCTATTTTAGCACTTTCTAATTTTAACAAGGTGTTTCAAGTAGATTGTGATGCTATTGGTCTACAATAGGACTTGTTATGAGCTAAGAAGGTAGACCTATTCCTTATTTAGTGAGAAGTTGAATGATGCAAAAATAAAATATTATGCTTATGATTAGGAATTTTATGCTATAGTTTAAGCATTGAAGAAGTGGAGACACTAACTTCTTCCTAAGGAGTTTGTTTTATATACTAATCATCAAGCTTTGCAATATTTAAATAATCAAGGAAGATTGAACAAAAAAGGCATTTGAAGTGGGTTGATTTTTTGCAGAGTTATACATTTTTTTTGAAACATAGGAGTGGGAAGTCTAAAAAATTTGTAGATGCTCTTAGTAGAAGACAATTTTTTCTAACAGAAATGCAGATAGAGGTGGTTGGGTTCAAGGAGCTCAGTACTTTGTATCTAGATGATCCTAATGTTGGTGAAGTGTGGAAGGCTTGTACATAACCTATTACACTTGATAGAACAAAGTGGTTGGATTTCATACTCTAGAATAGTATGTTGTTCAAAGGTAGCCAATTGTGCATTCCTAAAAGTTCAATGAGAGAGAATCTCATCAAGGAGAAGCATAGTGGAGGATTGGTTGGACATTTTGGCAGAGATAAAACTATTTTTTTGGTTGCTAAGAATTATTACTGGCCAAAGTTGTAGAAAGATGTGAAGAAGTTTGTACAAAGTTGCAGAGTATGTCAAATGGTGAAAGGAGTGAAGCACAATACATGGTTGTATCAGCCATTACCTGAACTAAAGAAGTCATGGGAGAATGTCTATATGGATTTTTTTCTTGGATTACCAAGGACACAATGTGGGCATGATTCTATTTTTTTTGTAGTTGACTAGTTTTCAAAGAAGGCACATTTTATTCCTATCAAGAAGACTAGTGATGTTGTTCATGTAGCAGAATTATTTTTCAAAGAAGCAGTGAGACTACATGATCTACCAAAGAGTATAGTTTCAGATTGAGATATTAAATTTGTTGGGTATTTCTAACATACATTGTTGAAGAAGTTGAAGATAGATTTGAAGTTCAGTTCATCACATCATCCATAGACTAATGGATAGATAGAAGTTGTGAATTACAATTTTGGAAACTTGTTGAGATGTTTGGTTGGAGACAAGACAAAAAGATGGGATCTGATTTTACCATAGGTAGAATTTGCATACAATAATTTTTTGAGCAAGAGTATTGGTAAATCACCATTCTAGATTGTATATGGGAGTATTCCCATAAATGCTTCTGAATTGAAGTAATTGGATGAAGGAGAGATAAGTAGTGTTGAAGCAAAAAAATTTGTTGAACATTTGAAGAACATCCATGAGGAGGTGAGGAAACACATCGTAAAGATGAAATACATAGTAAAAGGCTAAGGTAGATGTGAAAAGGAGGTATAAGGAAATTTAGATTGGAGATGAAATCATGGTTCATTTGAGAAAGGAGCATTTTCTAGTGGGTTCATATGATAAGATGAAGATGAAGAAGTTTGGATTGTGCAAGATAGTGAAAAGACATCAGTCTGAAAATGCTTATGAAGTGGAGTTTCCTACTGAATTGAATATTTCACCAATATTTAATATTTTAGATTTGATAGAGTATTATGAAGGAGGTGATGGAGATGAAGTTGCAGAAGCACAGTGGAATATTCCAGTGGCTAGTTTAGCTAAAAAGGAGATTGAGGAGATACTAGACAGTCATGTTGGAAAAAGTACAAGCAACAAAACTTATGAGGAATACATGGACAAATGGAAAGGGAGACTTTTACCATTTTTTACACCCCCACCAATATTCAAATTTCAAATTTCTGCCCACCAACGGCTAGTTCCCAGAGTTAATGTTATTTTAATGCTTGAGAAACATCGAAACAATTAAAAAATCAAACTTGTGTTATGTTTCGCTAGCTTGCAAGTTCCTTGTCAGTAGATCTTCTCAGATCAACGACCCTTGTTATGTCACCAAGGAAAGTTGCTAGATGGATATGTATAACGAGTTGGTGATTTGCTACCATGTGTCTTGGGGGGCCAGGTCTATTCCATAAGCCACATGGTGGACCTTGAACCAATGATGCATTAGAAACGAGTGCATAGATGTATGACACATTGGTAGTTGGTTGACTTCTCATTGGCTAGGGTGGTGATAGTGTAAAAGGTGGGCTAGTCCCTTCAGTATATCTTTCACCATCGTCCGATCAACATAGATCAAAAGTCCTTGTTAACTCGCCATGGGAAGATGCATGTTGTTTAGCTATAGCGAGTTGATGACCTGACGACACGTGGATTGTGGACCCTATTTTTTGAGCTACAAAGTGTAGGATTGCTAACAAATTTTATGGTACTTTCAAGATCACCAGATGGTGGTAGATCGACAGTACTCATTACATCGCTATGGAAAGATGCTTAGAAGATATGTATGGCGAGGTAGCAAGTGAAGGACCCACCATTATTCTTAGTAAGTTGTATCGAATGTCATCCATAGGATCAAATGTAGATCTATGGCCATCATTAACTCACCATAGAAAGGAGCTCGAAGATTATGTATAGCGAGTTGGCGATTTAGCGACATGTGTCCTCGTGGGCCCAGAAAGGTAACACTAAGGTTTGATAGTTAAGGGCTGGCAGTTGTGTTATAAGCCATCACGATTAAGTTTTAATAGGTTGGAACGGTTAGTAATGAAAAGAGAGTGGTCAACCTGGGAAGACTTTGCAAGGTGGAAAAAGGATGAAGGGTTGTTGGTCCATGTGGTTCATCCTGGTGCCAGGGATAGGTTGACCTGCTAATCATGCTGATTCACAAACCAGGAACAGGGGAGATTAGGGTTTTGTCACATGATCTGATCTTCATGATCGATCCCAACCATCAAAAATGAATGCTAAATGCGAAAGAGCACTCCACCACCTCCAGTGATCCATCTACCTAGTCAAAGAAGCTTAAATGGCGCCCCTTTTGTCTTCTCAAGGCCTTGTTTTAGTTAAAAATCAGATTTCATGGTACCTAGAGATATACAAAGATTAAATTTTCTTGGGATCCCCATGATTGTTCCCTGCAGGACTTGATGGCAGTGGTTGTAGTATAGTTTTGGAGGGAAAATCTCAGTTATGCCTGCACTATAAAGGAAAATTTGGTAAATTTTGTTACGGTCGAAACATTCTCTGTTGTTCTCTGCTATTGCTCTGTAACTCCAGTGTAAAATTCCCCTTGCCTCTGAACTCTATGATATTCTGCCTTATTTCCTTTAGCCATTGGTGTGAAAGTGCAAGAATCCTTACCTCTCATTGATGCTTTGTGGAAATTTGTAATCTGCATGACTGTATCTCTTTCAGCCCATGAATGATATATAAGTAAACCTTGTCTTCCTTGTATCATTCATTTAGCTTTTCTAGTTTGTATGTGGTTATTTGATTAAAGCAAGCCTGAATGTGTATATCCTTAGTTTCATTTTGGTTCAATAGTGCATATATGGGCAGAGTTTGGTCTGAACACACTATTTTGGTGCATCACCTCTTTAGATTAGATTAGGTAGATTTTATTTCATGCTCTCTTTCTCCCTTTTCCTCTCCAAGAGTAGTTAGGTGCATCCTAATAGTAAGAGGAATCTGGCCTTCTTTGGAGACTCAATCTCACAATTCAAGTCCCATAGCTTGGAGGTTGTTGTCATGTTTCATTAGGTTTTCCTCATGCATAGGCTTTGGACAAGGGTGCAAACCTAAGTGGCAATAGAGACCAATAGAGGATTCATCATGGCTAGCAAAAGAGGAGGTTCAATGCGTTGATTTTCCTATGAATACTAGAGATGTGATAAAGTCACTTCTCAAATTACTCTAGGTGTTTGATGCAGGAGCATCCTACATATAAAGTTTCAATGTCTAGAACATTCCTAGGTAGTATAAAATTGTCTATTTAAGAAAGGCCCAAACATTATCTAGGATAGCTCTGGGTGGTAGTTCATAGCTTAGTATTGTAACTTACTATAATGAAGGTTCCCATGTGGGTTTGTAAGAATTTTTTTAAAGGCAAAATTCACCCAAGAACTAAGAACTCAAACACAAGCACAACTGTAGACCAAAAAATGGAGAGAGTATGATCTGAATAACAATGTATTCAATAACTTGGTTCTTAGAGTACACTAGGAGTGCCTGAATATAAAGGCCTCAAGAGATCTTCTAGAATGCATAGAAGTTAGCACCATGAAGTGTCATACAACCAAGAACATGTCCACCAGATATGGGTTATCCTCCATTAAGCACGGAAGTAAGTGTTGTGATGAGAGGATAAGCCTACAAGGGTGGGACACACAAAATAGTGTTGTAGACACCATGTGCTCAAATAGAGTTGTGTACTTTTGTGTTGTCAACATGACAACTCACAAGGTGTGCAAACTCCTAAGTGTCTCACAAATAAAAATAATAAAACAATGAAAAATAATTAAATAATGCATTAACGTAAGTAAACTTAAGTAAGTGTAAATAGTAAAGTACGTATTTACACCAACACCCCCCCTTAAGTGCAAGTTAGGGGAGTGCCCTTAAGCTTACAAACTAGGATGAAGATGCATAATGGGTCCCAGCTACTAGGCCATATAAGGTACCCATGTACATAATGAAGATGCAAATCTCCCATAAAGTGGGGAAAGAGGGAAAACCTCATGGGAAAAACCCTCCCCAAAAAGAGAGATAGAAGAGGATGCAGCGATGGATGGAGTACTCAAGATCCCCCCATTACGACCTACATCCAATATATACATAAGAGAATAAGAGAAGGAAGAGAGATAGAATAGGCTCCCCCCCCCTAAAAGAAGAATGCCAACAAGAGAAAGCTGCTCTGATGAAGAAGCTGGTCCAAGAATGTAGAAAGGTGTTCCTCCCCTTAGGAAGAAATAATGCCCAAGGTACAGTCTTGAAGATGTGTGGTGGCCCTAAAACTTGCTCAAGTATCCCTGTACTAATGTTGAAGTTCACCCCTTCCACCTGTGCTAAAAAGAACAAATGCAAATCTGTCAAGGATGTCTATTGAACCTATTCCACTGAACCATCTGTCTCCTCTACTGACAAAGAAACCTTAACTAATTTTTGTTCATAAGGATCCATAATCATGCCAACCTATGTAGATTGATCATGTAGAGAATGGACATGAGGGTCAGAGTGATCCCTCGCAACAATTGTAGAAGAATCATCATCAATGAGAAGGTGTATGTCCTCAAATTTGTCTCCCAAGTCAACTAAAGCTAGAGCTGGAAGACAAGATGTACCATGCTATGATGGACCTTTCATTTTGGCAATATAAGCATGTGGACTGGATTGATGTGACCTCTCACTACAACTGTTGATAGAACCCCACGTGTCTGAACCTGTTGAAGCACTATCGCTGGTATCACTATCAGTTTCCACTATGTATGAAGTGTGGAGAGGAGTAGAGGACAAGCTCAGAGAACTTTCCTCAAAGTGAACATCCTTCTCGACAAAAATCTCATGTGTCTCAGGATCCATTAGTCTATAAGCCTTCAAATTGTCTTCATAACTGATAAAGGTACAAGGCCTAAGTGTCAGTGCCTTACAACTCCTCGAAGAAAGGTTTTCCCATGCTGGACAACCGAAGAGTCTAAGGTGACTCACAACTAGTTTTTTTCCACACCATGCCTCAAAAGGAGTCTTTCCATCTAAGGCTGGATGAGGAGACTTGTTAAGTATGTGAGTAGCACTGCTAATGGCTTCAACTTCAAGTGTAGGATCGAGAGACTTGGCCTTTATCATGCAACTTGCCATGGTATTGAGAGTCCTAATCCTCATAGCTGCAACATCTATCTTGTGTGGACTAAATGCTGGTGAGTTTTGAAGATCAATCCCCTCAATTTTGCAAAAGTTTTTAAGTCCTCTATCTACATATCTGTTCTCATTTTCCACCCTTAATACTTTGATGGCTTTCCTTGACTTATGTTCAATGTGAGTCTTGAAGTCTTGAAGCTTATGAACTACTTCATTCTTATGATGAAGGAAGAAGACCCCAATGAATTTTGAAAAGTCATCAACAAATGTGAGTATGTAGCGGCCTTGGCTAACTGAAGTCACTGCAAATGATCCTGCTAATACCATGTGAACTAGCTGAAGAACAACTAGAGCTCGAGAAGACTTCCCTTTATCATACTTCTCCTTGAGATTTATATCCACTAAACAAGATGAACACTCTCCCTTAGAAAAGTTGATATTGGGTAGACCTTTGACCATGTGTTGTGAGCAAAGTTGCTGAAGAGAGAGGAAGTTAATGTGACCAAACTGCTCATGCCATAAATTTTTGTTTTAATTAGAGTGAGTTAACAAGGCTTGAGAAGGACCCTTAGGCACAAAGTGGGAGAAGGAGTATAACCTCTTGTCATCATTGACTTGCCCCACTGCTACCAAGGAATCATCTTTTAGACTGCGCACCATCACTGAATCGGGAAGGAACTCAACCTTATGACCATCTCCAAGGTGAGTGATTTGGTAAACTGATAGGAGATTAGAGCTTAGATTTGGAACATAGAGAACACCTTTGAATTCCCCATCTTCCATTTCTACATGTCCTTTCCCTTCAACTTCCATCTTAGCATCATCTCCCATGAAGATGTGTGGCACCTTTGATTGCTTCAATGAAGAAAAGTATTGCTTTGAAGAACCCATATGGTAAGAGGCACCTGAGTCAAATATCCATTCTGAAGAAGAACTTGTGTTGGCCATAAGTGCTTGACCTTTACCCTTTGAAGAGTTAGGATTAGAATTCGTGGAAGTACCTAGCACTTGAATCTTATTCTTCTTGAGTAGATTTTCTAACTCATCGATTCTTTTTGTTTTGCAATGATGCTCGTCATGATTTGGCTTTTTGCAATATGCACAAAAGAGTTTGTCCTTCTTTTCATTACTTCCCTTCTTATTTGAAGAAGAATCACCTTGTTGAGAGGAGTCATGTTGTGTCTCAGATTGTGTTTTCTACTTCCACTGCTTCTTCTTGTTGTTGCTTTTCCCCCCTTGATTAGATGTGTAATCATCACGAGTTACTAAGGCTTTGGTCTTAGATGACTTGAGAAGTCCAAAATCTACCAAGTGAGATTTTTTGACAATCAACATGTCTACAAATCCATCAAAGGAAGGCTTCTGGTAAGCAGATCCCATGGTTAAGTTTTGAGTATTAAAGCTTGAAACAAAGTTGGCATCCTCAAAAGGTAGCTTCTTCAAGATGTGATGAATTAACCTATCATCCTTCATGGGATTTCCATAATCTTTAAGAAGTGCCCTATACTTATTTACTTTGATGATATAATCCTAAATTGTGTCATAATTTTTAGGATCCAAGAGAAGTAGATCATCCTCAATCTAAAATCCCTTTTCTTCATCCACTTTACCATACAACTATTCAAGTTTATCCCACGCTTCCTTAGAGTCTGAAAAAATTTTAATGTGGAAGAGAAGATCACTATGTACACAACTCCTGATAACACCTAAAGCCTGATGGTCTTGTCTTTTCCATTCAACGAGTTCTTTAGCATCAATAGGTTTGGTAATTGTACCATCAACATACAAACTATACCCTTTTTCTATTAGTCTACTTCATGCAATATCTTTCCATGTAGAATTGTTGTGTGAAGTTAAAGGAGAAAAAATGAAAGAGTACAAAATAGAGATACAAAACATAGTACACACCCCCCCTTTTCACTCAATCAAAAGACCCCCCCAAAAAAGATGTTGTGGCACTTTATAAGTAGTGCATTTACAATGGGCCACTTGTCAAAATGAACAAAGTGGACTTTCTGATTTTTCTTTTACAACTATCTTATGAGGTTGAAATCTATCACTTAAGCATTGTAACTTAATTTTACAACAATTTTGAAAAAGAATCAAAGCTTTACAATGCCAAAGAAGGCCTAATTTTGAAAGTGAGAAATTTTTCCACACAACCATAGAATCTAACTTTAGATCTGGAAAGTAGATGAAAAAATACACACTTTCAAAAAAATGAAACCTAAAAAAGTGATCAGATGTGCTCGTACAGAGCTTTTGAAGTTGCAAAATGTAGGATTATGTAGGTACAATCGCCAAAAAATGCAAATTCTACAAAATCTATGCACCAAAACCAAAAAACAACACCACCACTAAAACATTTAGGAAATTTGACCTAATTTCAAAATAAATTGCACCTAAATCAGAGTCTGGATGTCCAAGTTATTAGCTTGCAAAGTCAGGCTGCCAAACTGAAAAGCAATCTGGAGAGGGGTCTGCAGGAGAAATTGTGAGCCTAGATTTGACGATCAAATAGCCATCAACATAGTTGTACAACACCCTAGAATGACATCCAAACAGGTGTCAAATTTAACACAGGGTTCTGTTAACGTCAGCAAAAAAAGTCACCCTTGGCTAATGTGGTAGTTGAGCTAGAAATTTTGTACTATACGGAACGTACAGATCTAACGTGTCAAATTGCACAGTTCCACAGGTGACATGGCAGTCCGAGATGATGTGTCTGAGGTGGCAGGTTCTCTATGGCACCTGCTGGGTGTTGAGTTGGTAGGAAATCCTACATGTCACTATTTGTTGAGTCAGCTGCATGCGAAGACTGGTCAACACTACATGACACTGATAGAGGCTGATGTGGGTGGAAGGTTTCAAATTTTCTAGTCACTAGAACAAGAAATCCATGTGCTGGGAATCACAGTAGTTTGAGTCTTTTTCACCTGCTAGCGATAACAATCATCAGCCGTCAAAGTCGGAGTAGTGGTCGTCGAGAAGGAGAGAGCGACATTGGAGATTGCTTGAAAACACTTCTGAATGGGTGCCAAAGATCGCAAGTCATGCCAGGAGGAATTTTAACAATTTGTTGCCAAAAATTCTGACAACGATCTCTAGGAAATGTATGCATGAGCACAGCGATCACCGAAAACAAGGAGACCGCTGGGTTTTTAAACCCTTTTGTCCCACATGCATGGGGGTGAGGGATTTTTAGTGTTTAAATAAGAACTTTCCACAGAGATGAATCAAATGGGATGCCCACCATTGAATGGCTTGGTCGCCGATTTGGAGGTTGTGCCACGAACCAGTTGGTTGGTGCCAAAATCAAGACTGTCGGGGAGGGTTAAAAAATATTTCGCAGAAGTTAAAACCATGTTTGTTGTACGGCTCATGTGCAAATCTGGGCCTTCAAGTTTTGATTTGCAAAAAAAATTTGCCTCACGGTCGACTTTGAGCCAAGGTAGGTGTGCTTATAGTTGATTTTCATCGATTTAATGTTCTGGACGTAATGGTGAGGTCAGATCTGATGCTGAACACTCTCAATTTTTGCAGCACTTCAGATTCAAGCTAAGGTGATGAAGCAAGCAAGAGGTCTCAAATGGCTTGTGATGAGAAAATCTCTATGCTTTGATACTATGTAAGAATTTGCCTAAGGGTGAAATTCACCCAAGAACTAAGAACTCAAACACAAGTACAACTGTAGACCAAAAAATGGAGAGAGTATGATCAGAATAACAATGTATTCAATAACTTGGTTCTTAGAGTACACTAGGAGTGCTTGAATATAAAGGCCTCAAGAGAGCTTCTAGAATGCATAGAAGTTAGCACCATGAAGTGTCATACAACCAATAACATGTCCACCAGATATGGGTTATCCTCCATTAAGCACAGAAGTAAGTGTGGTGATGAGACGATAAGCCTACAAGGGTGGGACACACAAAACAGTGTTGTAGACACCATGTGCTCAAATAGAGTTGCGTACTCTTGTGTTGTCAACATGAAAACTCACAAGGTGTGCAAACTCCTAAGTGTCTCACAAATAAAAATAATAAAATAATGCAAAATAATTAAATAATGCATTAACCTAAGTAAACTTAAGTAAGTGTAAATAGTAAAGTATGCATTTACACCAACAGGGTTAGCATTTTGTACTTGTGAATTCTATAATTTTGCATTTGCAGTGCAAATAAGAAGTCCATATTTTGTTCTCACATTTTTTGTTGTTTCTTTATTTATGTTATGAGTTATGGTTTTAAGGGGAGCACCCTTCATCATAAAGTGGAAACCCCGTAAAGGGAAAAACCACTTGGGACTAGCAACCCAAATAAATTTCACTCTTTTGAAGTGAGCTCTACTAGGAGCCAACCATGTTAAAGATTACATGCACATTTTTAGTGTGATCTAGTTAGATGATTTTAACATAAATATCATCTATGTCTACATGACCTTCTCTTAAGGAGTTCCAAACATCACTAATCGATGTTACCACTCAATTAAGATAATTTTCTAGCACAATGGTAAGAAATTCATAGTCAAATGATCTATTGGGTTTAGCACTACCTTGCTTGATCAAATCTATGTCGTGCTCTATTTTATTCTTTCACAAATCTTCTTCTGGCTAATTCACTTCTTAACACTTTTACTTTGCAATAACTTTTCTTCATCTTTCTTCTTCTCATCTTGGTTCATTTTTTTCTTTATGCTTCTTCTTTTGTATCAATAATTCTCATCCTTTTAGTATTTAAACAACAACCAAAAACTTTCCTTATCCCCACCTTAAACAGTAATCTTCTACTTCTCTAGAATCCTCTAGATTTTATCACTTAACAACTATCATAGATCTCAAATTAAATATATTTAGCCACTTAGAAAATAAAACTTTTATTGAACTTTGTTCTCATCATTATCTTGGTTCAATCTTCATCATCATATCTTCATTATATTTTTCTAGTCGTAGATCTTGTAACAAAATTTAACTTTAGCCTTTGAACTTCTTGAACATTCTTCATCATAAGTCAGCCTCCAAATCCATCTTTCTTAACTTATTCTTCTAGTTCATACTTGATGAATATTACATTTCACTCAAATAAGAGTGCACTTAGTTAACACTAGAATCACTTTTTTTATATACTAATTTTTAGGTTCTCTTTACCAATTTCTCGGTGACAACTATTGTCATTCAATGAATATTATATTCCTTGTTTCACCTTGTTACTTGGTATAACTTGTATAGCTCAGTGATAACATAAACTCATGATTACATTACATGATACTATATTGTGGGTCCTATTAGAATTAAAAATATCATTACATTTGTCTTATCCAATACAATGAGGATTATTATATTATATTTTAAAAATAATACCATCTAAATACTATATGTTGTCCCTTAAATCCATCTCTAGATATAGCCCAATAATTTTCAATAAGAATTCTATTTTAAAATGGAAGTATGTACCATGGTGATTAACGACCTTATTATTATTAAGATTCATCAATATTTTCTACACAAAATTTTTATGATTCCAAAATAGTTGCAAATATAACTAATACTTTAAATTAAAAAATTTAGAGATTCACTAATAAAAAATATTTTATCTTTAAAAATAATGAAAGATTCACCAATATTTTATGTCTTTTTATAGATGAGGATTTCTTAAAGTTTACCCTGGTTGGAATACCATTAGTTTTTTCCTTGTAAAGGGTGTAACTAGATCTAATAGGTAATAAAGGGTTGCATGTATTATTATTTCTTGTACTTTATAAGTAACAATACCTATTGGTGGAATAAAATTCAATGTGTCCTACATACCAGTTAGAGATGTGTCAATGTGTCCTACCTACGAGTTAGAGATGTGTTAAGCAACCCAAATAAATTTCACTCTTTTGAAGTGAGCTTTCCTAGGAGCCAACCTTGATAAATATTACATGCACATTTTTAGTGTGATTTGGTTAGAGGATTTTAACATAAATATCATCTAGACCTTATAACTCCATAATTTTTCTAAATGACCTTCTCTTAAGGAGTTCCAAACATCACTAATTGATGTTACCATTTAGAATTTCACATACTCTTTAGGTCCACTTGGTTAAGATAGTTTACTGGTATAATGGTAAGGAAGTCATGGTCAAATGATCTATTAGGTTTAGCACTACCTTGCTTGAGCAAACCTATGTCCTATTCTATTTTCTTCTTTCTCTAATCTTCTTTTGGCCGATTCACTCCTTCACACTTTTACTTTGCACTAACTTTTCTTTATCTTTCTTCTTCTCTTCTTGGTTCCTTTTTTTCTTTATGATTCTTCTTCTGTATCAATAATTGTCATCCTTTCAGTATTCAAATGGTAACCAAAAAATTTCTTTATCCCCACCTTAAACAATAATTTTCTACTTTTTGGAATCCTCTAGATTTTACTGCTCACCAACTATCATAGATCTCAAATTAAATCTATTTAGTCACTTAGAAAATAGAACTTTTATTGAACTTTGTGCTCATCATTATCTTGCTTCAATCTTCAGGTAAGACTATGCTTAGTTAACACTAGAATTGCTTAGTTTACACTAAAATTTGGATTCTCTTTACCAACTGCTCGGTGACAACTATTGTCACTCGGTGAATATTATATTCGTTCTTTCACCTTGTTACTCAGTATAACTTGTATAGCTCAGTGATAACATAAACTCATTGTTAGTGTAAATTATTATTATTTACACTTTACTTAAGTTTACTTAGGATAAATGCATTTATTTATTAGTTGTATTGCTATATTTTTTCTCTCAATCTATTTAGTTTCTCGAAGGTCCACCCTTCCTTCTTTGGTTTCTCTTTAGTAGGTTATTTGCATGCAGGTGATCTTGGTGAGTTGTGAAGTTGGCTTTCATCAACTCCTACACTCATGATTACATTACATGATACTAAATTGGGGGTCCTATTAGAGTTAAAAATGTCATTACATTTGTCTTATACAATACAATGAGTATTATTATATTATATTTTAAAGGATAATTATATTATATTTTAAAAATAATACCATTTAAATATTATATGTTGTCCCTTAAAGCCATCTCTACATATAGTCCAATAATTTTCAATAAAGATTCTATTTTAAATTGGAAGTATGTACCATGGTGATTAATGACCTTATTATTATTAAGATTCACCAATATTTTTTACACAAAACTTATGATTCTAAAATAGTCGCAAATATAACTAATAATTTAAATTAAAATATTTGGAGATTCACTAATAACAAATATTTTATCTTTAAAAATAATGAAAGATTCACCAATATTTTATGTCTCTTTATAGACGAGGGTTTCTTAAAGTTTACCCTGGTTGGAATACAATCAATTTTTTCCTTGTAAAGGGTGGAACTAGTTATAATAGGTAATAAAGGGTTGTGTGTATTATTATTTCTTGCACATTATAAGTAACAATACCTATTGGTGCAACAAAAATCAATGCATCCTCTCTACTAGTTAGATATGTGTTAAGTATTTTTCCTATACATTTAATGAGGAATAATATTCCAGTGTTTGATGACCTTGAATGACCATTCCGAATGGAAGGGCTTATAAACTACTATGATTCTTAAGTACTATATTCATTGCAAGCTAGGAAAATCTATTTTGCACAAGTGGTATACTATTTAGAAATGGTTGAAAATGAGCTTTACTTGATGGAAAAAATTAGGAAACAATAGCATGCAATTATTTTTAAGAAGCATTTATGTTCCAATAAAATGTATAATAAAAGTCTCATTCACCCAACATTTCCAATTTATTTAGTATGATATTATTCATAGCTCTCATTTGAGAAATGAACTCTGATTCATAGAGATCTAGTTATTGAGAATTTAAGACCTATTTGTGTTATTTGCATTATCATTTTAGGTTCAATGTTATCTAAAACAAAATCAATGTGGTATTGTGTGTAGTTTATTATATTAAATAATTTCCAATATGTTATTATTTCATCTTTTGTAATGTCAATGTGTTAAGATACATAACAAATGTGTTTATATAAGTGTAGCTCACTCTAGAAAAACTTTTAAAATTCATCACTTGTTACATCTAATAGACGTCTAAATTGAGGATGGAAATCACAATTGCTTTGATTTCTCTTCCTCGCCATATAGCTTTCCTTTCATGGGAAAGATATGAAAAATTTTGTCCTAACTATATAAGAGAAACACTATCCTTATTGTATGGTCTCTCCACTTGTAAGGGTTTATGGATTAATCATGACAATATTGATCACATATCTTATTATAAATGAGATAAGTTTGGTGATAATTAAAGGTATTATGTATTTTATGAAGGGGTTTCTCATGACAATATTTGTTATTTTTGTTCTTGAAATATATATATCTATGCCTTCTGAGAAATACATAATCTATAAGTTATATATCTAGGCTAGAAGTTCGATTATAGCTTTGTGAAAGGAGGAAATGGAAGAGTTCAACACACAAACATGAAAAACCATGTGATAATAAACAATAATTTTAGAAGACATATAATATATTCTACCTTGTACCCCAAACATTCCTATGTGCATATTTTGTAACCATTATGATGGAACTTATTTTGATTGCCTCAAAACAAAAAATGTCATAATATTTTTGCATCATAATGGTTAATTGTATGTGAGTTCTATCAAAGAGCATGATCTCATGTAAGTTAATCTCACTTTGGTCAATAGTAAATTTCTCAAAATAAAATATCTTGGGTGTTGTGTGTAAAGATTATGTCATAAACATTTGTATTGCAAATATAATTGGAGTAACCCACATTTTTGTGCCACCATCCTAAAAGAAGAGTAGAATATATCAAAAAAATCATGATCCAATTTGAAGCATAAACATATAAATTTAAATTTGTAAAATGGTTTTATCTTAAATTGTACAAATGATTTAGTACACATAAAGTATATAGAAAGCCAGGTTTTGTACATGCAATCACCTGAAGAGCCAAAGATATGCAATCTATTATTTGTTTGGATATCTTACACAATATCAAGCATGCATATTATACTTATAAATAACTTACAATATGAGAGGGGAAAATAGACTATGTGTTCACCATACTATCAATAATTAGCTTCTACAAGTTGTTAACATAAATTGCCTAAGATAATCTATTAAAAAATAGCTCTTGTGAGTCATTGAAAGAGTTTGGCTAAGACAACATTATATGCATTGTTCTTTTCAAATAAAAAGTTGAACAATGGGTGCAAGAACTAAATGCATATGGCACAACAAAAAGGAGATTATTTTTTCCTTCATGACTTCAGAATATTATAAAATGTAACAATACAACACAAACAAAAATTTAAAATGAAAACAAGGCACGACATATAGGCGAGCCAAAATTAGTTTCTCTATAAAAAACATTAAAGTTAAGAGTGAAAACTTCTTTAAAAATACATAAACTATATCAAGCAAGACAAAAAAAAATGAAAACAATAATAATTAATAGTATTCAACAACTTCTTTGTTTTAAAAATTTACACTCTTTAGGCCTCATTAATAAATTAATTGTGCTATAAATGATAGTCATTTAAGACTACACCACTAACAAGCTACATACAATTAATTAAAATATCAAACATTTTTTTAAAACAATCATGCTCCATATAATATGTTCTTATTTTCATTAAAAAAATCTCAACTACTGATTGGATACTAGTGAGACCATAACAAAACAATTCAAGATCAATTTTTAAATTATCGTAATTATGGTTATGTAATATAATACAAATGTCAATTATTTGGGACTACATTATCCATGATTTTAAGATTTGATTAATAACTAAGACAAATTATACTTATTTTCACATAAATAAGAAAAATGATAAGTACTAATTAGATATCAATGAGATGAGCAAAAGAATTCAAGATTAAATTTTTAATCTTATTTGGCACTGACTCAAGAAGCTATAAATAATCAAAATGTTGAATGTTAAAAAAACAATGCATGATCCATATAACATGTGCTTGTTTTCATGAAAACATGAAAAATTCCAACTACTAATTATATATTAGTGAGACATAAACATAAGCATTCAAGATAAAATTTAAATCATCGAGATTGTAATGATGTTTTAATGAGATGATGTTACTCATGTTTTATCTTAAGTGGTTTGGCAAACATCCTAGAATCTTTTTGTGATTACTTTTATGGGCAAAAACTTTAAATTGTTCAAACCATGTAAAAATCATTAAAATATCAAATGATGTAAAAATGAAATGTTGGATTTTGATAAATCATTTCATAATATTTTAAGATGTGATTCAATGCAAATTTTAAACCATACTTTTGGGAATCCCATTTGATATCATGTTTCTTAGTGGATTGCCATATAATGTGCTGATTTTTAGCTTTTGTCATAATAGTTAAACCCATAAAAAAAACAAAGGGATGTTATAGTGTGATCCAGTTTCATATATGTCCAACTTTATTCCTTACTAGTACCTATTTTCTAACATCCTTTGTATTTTTAATAAGTTTGTTTTATATTCAGTTTTTTTAAATGGGTTTTCAAATGCACTATCAAGAAATCCAAATATTACCAAAAGGTAGAAAAATCTTGTTTGATATGGTATTTCTTTTCAAGTTCCTACATGATATAGTGTATTTTACCAGTAATTAAACCCACAAAAAAGTATAGGAGGATATTTAAAAACACTAACAAATATCAAACGAATGTTAGTGTAGGACCTATTAGTCAAATTGACATGGAGACTAGAGAAAAAGTGATGACTAATACTAGCATTACATAATTAGTGTTTTCATTGATATCACAAGATTCTATGATAGAGAGTTCACATATATATAGGAATAAAGCTACATCACATGTCTACATGAAGAATGACAAGCCTACTAGTCTAGGTACCTACTCATAGGTAGACACAAGTACTGTGTAACTAATATGTATATGTTATTCAAACAAGGGAAATTTTAACAAATAATTATCAATCCTTTGTTATGAATTTAAAATGCTAATAAATAGTCCTTTAACCTCTCGCAAATGGGAAATCACATAGAAAAATTATTTTTAAATGACTCACAAAATAAAATTATTTTTCTTTTTGTAACTAGAACCAATAATGAAACAAACAATATGAAAATAGTAGAGACATGTGTCATTGTGGCCTCCTTCTCTCCTTTCTTGTTGGACCTCTTTGGTTTTTGACTCTCTTTGTAGTTCTAGAGGGTAGTGATTACATAGGTAATATCTTCAATTGTTGGTCAATTTCTGGTCAATCTATGATATCATATTATTCTATAGTTGCATTATATAACTATAATTTTTGTGTAGTCTGGAAATCAAAGGTAGACCTCATACCTTGAGGTCTTCTATCCATGCTTTGGTCACATCAATGAGATGACTATCTTCTTTTAATTTTGTTATCAAAGCCACATTCTAATCATTGGTGAGATCTACATGGTCTTAGAAGTACCTTCTTCCTGGGAGGACAAGTGTATTAGTATATTCTATAGATTATTTGAAAGAAACCCAACCATAACAATTAATTACTCCTTATTCATCTTTTGTTTCTGCATCCTATTATATATTTTTTCAGTTTTCATATTCCTATATTTTCATAAATTGAACAAATTTGTGTAGCCCTATATCAATTCTTGTTACATGGAAGTAAATTGTTGTGACTAAATCAAGTTATTTTGTTGGCAATGGTTGAACCAATTCAAAAATTACATGCCTAATTTTCTCATCCTCATTTATGTAAGAAAATAAATTTCATTTCTTTCTTTTATAGGATGATGGAGTGTGCAAAATTTTTGAGACAACCTATTTTGAGGGTTTCCTAGCTTCCTCTATTTTACTCTTATTGTCTAGAGTTTTCTCCAATGAGGTTGGAATGGTAAGAACTCAGGAGGCAATTTTCACAAACTCATAATTAAGAAATAGAGTTATCCTAACATGTGGCATGTTGTGGTGTGAGTTTGGCCCTATTTTGTGGGCTTTCCCTTTGTGTCCTCACTCACCTTTACTTATAGTATGGGTTTTAGCTTGAGCTATTTGGGCTATGGCCTCTCTACATTGTTCTTTTTATTTCTATTTTTTGTCAACACCCCTTGTGCTTTATGCAACCTTTATGCTATGATTGGCCTATTTTTTGAGCCATGTATTTTTATGTTCTTTGTACCATGGTCCAGCACCCTCTTCTTCTTTTTTTCACAAACATGTGAGGTTATATGTTGAGAAGGTGTCAGAAAAAGAAATTTTGTAACTTTACTAAAAAGTGATTCTAAGGGAGAGTGGTCTTGTATTACCTTTTTTCTTTGATCAAATTCTCCTTGGATAGTTAATCCTTCTCATTCCTAGGCTATCTCTCCTTGAGCTTCTTGTTCTTGGACTTTTGGCTAATCTTGAGCTTCAAGCTCTTTTGGAAGATTTACATTATTCGTATCTACTTTATATTCTAGGGGTAGACCCAAATGAGTTAGAGAACTAGAAAAAAATGTAGGTTTCATGCCTTCCTCTTTCTCAATTGGTTCATCTCCCCACCTACAACATTTGATGAAGTTTTCATTGGTACATTAGAAACATGGGTAATGGGTGTTGTAGAAATGGTCAAGCTTTGTGTAAGGATTGTAGAATATTTTGACAAGGTAGTTCCCTTATTTACACCCTTTTTGTTCTCCACCTAGACTTTAGTTCTATTCAAAATTGGGGTTGTAATTCTCAATCAACAACACCTAGTTTGGGCAGTTTTGATGTATTTGGATTCAATGGAGTTCCTTAAAATTTTGTATGATAATTAGGATCTATTAGATCAGATCCTTCCTCTCTTATCCTTTATACATCAAATGGAGATTTATACTATTGAATTTGGTATATGTTCACCAAGACCATAACCTTTTCTTCAAGAGAAGGAGCAAGGTGATAATCTAGGCCCATTTGTAGATTATTCTTCACAAATGTTGTAGCATAAAAGAAAGGTCTCAAAAGATCACATGTCTCAAACTAATACTTAGCAACTTATTCTATAACATTAATAGAATTTTAAATTGAAGAGCATGACTAATCACCAATTAGAATAATAAAGGGAATGGTGACCTTGTGTTTCTTAGCACACCTCTTATTAACTTCTGCACTATATCTATACAATTCTATCACAATCTTCTTTTCATCAACATACCTAGGTATCTTGTGAGGATAATTATTAAATGTTCCTACCTTGATTAGGTAAATGTTGAGAACTATATAAAATAGTTGTAACACTCTAAGATCATTGTAATGACATTAGGGGAAATTCTCCATTTATAACATCCCCAATAATCTTGAGTTAGCTTTATAGTGGAGGTGTTGTCAACTCTAAAAAAATAGCATATCTCACTTGTAGTCAGAAGTAAGAGTAAAAATCATAATTTGGATGTCATCAACAAATTCCCCCATATACTCTAGACTGGATCATTATTGCATACAAAAGAAAACATAAATAATATATGAAGGAATATAGAATAAGTGATTAAGGTAAACTAATTGACCAAGTAGTGTATTTGACTACTAAAAATTCCAACCCAATCAGTACAACTAGCCTAAAAAAAAATGAGATGTACAATGAAAAACATCCACTGAACAAGGCATATTGCACATTCATCTCCTCTTAACTTGTGCACTAAGATAAGTTTCTCCTTTAAGATTCATGTCAATGATTATTTTTAGAAGCCTGGTCTATCTTGCTTTTTTTTGTTCAAACCATTCTCTAGATGATAATGCATATGTAAAATTGAACTAATTGATTAAGAAAGAAAAATCTAGATGCCAAGTATATACCGTCTGCCCAATTAAGTAACATATTAATCCTACAATTATGAATAAGAATGAAAGATATAAGACTTACCTTGAAATGCATAGAGGAAGTTGTGTTTTGACACTAAAAAGTGTAGATTCAATCCTATAACTAATAATATGACTTTAAATCCCCAAACAAAATGAAAACCCTAGAAAAACCTAGAAACTAATTTCCTAGTCGAGGAGTAGAGAATAGGCTGACTTGGTGGTAATTATTTAAGAATAATTAACTTGTGGACATTGTGTTCTTGAGGCATTGTAACCAGACAATATGGAATAGACACAAAAATAAATGATCCATACAAGACAACATGGAAAAGACACAGCAATAAAGCCATGAAAATTATCATAGATTCTATAAAGGATCACATTCTCCCTTCTATTTCAAGTCTAAAGACAACCTTTGAGATGTTTTCCACAATCAAGAATACCTTTGAAATTAATAACACTAGTAGACTGCTAACATTGAAGAAAGATCTTTTATGTATCAAAATGAACAATGGAGAATCAATTACATCTTATTTCTTAAGAATTTCTAAATTGAAAGATCAATTTCTGACTATTGGCAATCAAATAGATGAGAAAAAACTTAGTATTATAGCTTTAAAAGGACTACCACTATCTTGGGAAACTTTTATTCATGGTCTAAAATCTTGACCTGATTTTGCTAAATTTGAACTACCTAAAAATGAATGCACTCAAGAAGAGTCAAGATTAATATCTAGAGGAATCAATTTAAATAGAGAAGGAGACAATCAAGTTGTTCAAACAAGTACCAACAACAAAGGAAATAATGGAAAATTCAAACAAAATAGGAAGAAATTCAACAAATCATACAAGAAATGAGATTGGTCAAAATTATAATGCTTCAAATGTGACAAATTTGGTTGCACTCATAACTTCTATCTAGAACAAAACAAAATTCAAGAAGCCCTAGTAGAAATCAAAGATGAAAAAGAAGAAAACTTTACATTCTATCTAGCACTCTCAAGTTAATTAAACTCCAACAAAAAAACCTAGATTATTGATAGTGGAGCATCATGTCATATCATAGGCTTTAGAGATAAATTTGAAAGCTTTAAAGACTACTCATCTAAAGAAGTAACCATTGGAGACAACTCGACACACCTAATAAAAGGTATTGGGTCATGTTTAATTCAACTAAATTCAGGTATTATGCTTCAACTTAAAAATGTTTTGTTTGTACTTGGTATAAAAATAAATTTGGTTTGCATCTCAGGGCGTGCTAATGAAAGGTATCAAATTACCTTCCAAGAAGATAAAATACTATCTTGGCCAAAGAATTCTAATATCAAGAGAGCTATATCCATTGGATAGATGAAAGTCTATATAGACTTTGTAACCATCAAAATTTAGCTCTAAATCATGAAACATAAAATAGAAATGAAATATGGCATAGAGGACTAGGTCACCTTCATTTTTCATACCTTGTCATCTATAGGAACAATAGTAATAGGGTTACCTAGTCTTAAACCTAATCATTTAGACATCTGCAAATAGTGTGCCCTAGGTAAAAACACTAAAGGGTCATTTCTCAAAAGTGAACACAAATCTAAACTATACTTGAACTCATTCATACTAACCTATGTGGTCTTATTTATGTACCTTCCCTAAATGAATGTCTCTACTACTTGATCTTTATAGATGACTATTCTAGGAGAACATGGATTTACTTTCTTAAACAAAAGGAATCAATCGAAGTGTTACCCAAAATCAAAGAATTCAAAGCCCTAGTTGAAAACCAGTATGGATAGAAAGTCAAAACCTTAAGATTGGATAATGGAGGTGAATACATCTATGAAAATTTTAAAGACTTTTGTATTTTTGTTGGGATTAAGAGAGAGTTTTTTGTACCTTATAATCCTTGACAGAATGGAGTTGTAGAATGGAAAAAAATATCCATTATTGAATCAGCCAGAGCTATGATGCATGATCAAAATATTCATACCTCTTTTTGGGATGAATATTTATAGGAGGAAAACTAGATTTAAGTCACCTAAGAATTTTTGGGTGTCCTATTTATATTCATGTCCCTAAGGAAAAGAAAACAAAATTAGGACCATCCGGAAAGAAGGGTATACTCATTGGATATAGTGAATCAACTAAAGGTTATAGCATCTATGTCCCTAGATAAAGAACTATTGAAATTAGTAGAGATGTAAAATTTGAAGAAGAAAGTACATTTAATCTTTACAAGAACATTGAAGAAACATACTTAGAATCTATTACTGATTTAGATGAGAATCTTTTTGTAGAGAATGAGAGGGAGAACAATACTAAACATATTACACCCTATATCCCAAATTCAGAAAATACTAAAAATACTAACAATAAAAAAAGACCTCTTTGGGCTGGAAAAATGATAGAAGAATACCATATAGAACCTAATGAAGAAGTCAGAGAAAATAAGAGAACAAGGATTCATTCATGCTATGTAGCACTACTTTTTGAACTCATCAAAATAGAGCCCACAAATGTCCAAGAAGCCTTATCAAACAAATCTTGGAAAGTTGCAACGATTGAAGAATATCAATCCATATTAAAAAATGATGTGTGGGATGTAATGCCCATGCCCAAAGATAAATCGGTTGTTTGTTCTAAATGGATATGCAAAATCAAGCATGCACTAGATGAAAGCATTGAAAAATACAAAGCCAAATTTGTGGTTGGCAAATTCTCCCAAAAGGAAGGAATATATTATGAAGAAAAATTTTCCCTAGTTGATTGATACACATTCATTAGATCCATAATAGATATTAAAACATCCAAAGGATGAAAGATACATCAAAGGGATGTCAAAATATCATAATTAAATTGTGAAATTGAAGAAGTACACATTGAGAAAGCAAAAGGATTTGTCACCCATGACAAGATATCTCAGGTATGTGAATTAAAGAAAGCACTGTATGGTCTTAAACAAGTACCTAGGGAATGGTATGAAAGAATAAACAACTATCTCTCAAAATTGGGTATTTCAAGAACGAAGCTAATCCTAACATATACTTCAAAATAAATGAACATGATATGATTATTCTTGCATTATATGTTGATGAATTACTAATAATAGGTGAAGAAGATCTTATAGATAAATGAAAATAGGAACTAAAAGCAGAGTTTGAAATGAAAGACCTAGGTCTAGAAGTATGGAAAAAGGATGAAAGCTAACTTACATAAATTGAAGAATTACAAATTTTAATCTCAAACTACTGATTCTACTTACTACATCTAGATCATCAAGCACTAGTGTACTTGGTTAACACTCGTCCTGATATATATTACACAACTAATGTATGAACCAAAGAAGATACATCTTATGGAAGCTAAGAACATCTTACAATATCTAAGAGGTTTAGTTGGTATGGGATTCAAATATGATCAAGTTGAAATCAATCCTCATGGATATTTAGATTTTGATTGGGCAGGAAACTCTACTGAATGTAAGAGTACCACATGATGTTGTTTCAGTCTTGGGTCTGCAATGTTTTCTTGGTTCAACGGAAACAATATTCATTTTTCTTAAGCTCCACTAAAGCATAATATATAGCCTCATTCATGGGAGCTAACGAAGTAGTATGGTTGTGAAAGTTGCTAGTTGGGTTGTTCAAGAAACCCTTGAAGCCAACTATCATTCACTATGATAATCAAAGTTGTATCAAGATTTCAAAAAATCCAATTTTTCACAACCTCCTTCCGCTCTCCTTCCCTTCCTCTCCCCCTTAGTCTCTCTCCCACTCCCACTCCCTCCCTATCCCTCCCACTCCCACTCCCTATCCCTCCTCTTCCTCTTCCTCTCCCTCTCCCTCTCCTCCCTTCCTCCCCCCTTCCTCTCCCTCTCCCTCCTCTCCCTCTCTCCCTCCATGTCTCCCTCCCTTCTACTCTCCTCCCTCTTCTTCTTCCTCCTCGTCTCCATCCCCCTCTCTCCCACTCCCTATTCCCCTCCCTCATTTTCCCTCGCACCTTCCCCTCTCCCTCCCTCTCCTCCTCCCTATCTCCCTCCCTTCCCCTCTCTCCCATTCCCTATCCCTCCTTGTCCTTCTCACTCCAACTCCCTCTCCCTCCTCTTCCTCTCCCCCAACCTTCCTCTCCCCACTACCTCTCCCTATCCCTCCTCCTCTCCCTCTCTCCCTTTTGTCCCCTCCCCTACCCTCCCTCTTCCTATTCCTCCCTATCTCCCTCCTCCTCTCTCCCACGCCCCCTTCCTCTCCCTCCCTTCCCACCTTTCACTCCTCTTTCTCACCACCTTGCTCTCTTCTCCCTCTCCTCCCCCTCCACCCCTCTCATTGGCCCTTCCCCCATTCCTTCTTTCTCCCCCTCTCTCACCCCTTTTCCCTCCCTTCCTCTCTCCCTATCTCCTTCTCCCATTCCATCTTTCCCCCCTCCTTCTCTCCCCCTCCCCCTCTCCCTCTCCCTTATCTCCCTCCCCCATTCCCCCTTTCTTCTCCTCTCTTATTCACTCCTCTCTATCTCTTCTCCCCCTCTCCGCACCTCTCTGTCACCATCTTCTCCTCCTTTCTCTTCTCACATCTCTTACTTTCTTCCCTTCTTTCCTACCCTTCAGTCCTCTTTCTCACTCTGTACCTTTCTCCTTCCTCTCCTCCCCCTCCACCCCTCTCATCTCCCCCTCCCCCATTCCCTATTTCTAACCCTCTCCTTCTCCCATTCCCTCTTTCCCCTCTACTTCTCCCCCTCTCCCTTCTCTTCCTTCTCTCCCTCTCTCTCCCTCTCCCTCCTTCCTATTCCTCCCCCATTCTCCCTTTCTCCCACTCTCCCTCCCTCTTCATATCCCTCTCGATCCCTCCTCCCCCCTCTTCCTCTCCCTCCTCCTCTCTCCCTCTCTCTCCCTCCCCCATCTCCCTCTCTCTCTCTCTCCCCCTTTCCCCCTCCCCTTGCTCCCCCCTCCCCCTCCCCCTCTCCCTTCCCCATTTCTTCTCTTTCTCCCTCCACCTCTCCCCTCCCCTCCGCTCCCTCTTCTTCTTCCTCCCTATCTCCCTCCTCCTCTCTCCCACTACCCCTTCCTCTTTGTCCCTTCCCACCCTTCACTATTCTTTCTCACCCCCTTCCTCACTCCTTTCACTCCTCCTCCTCCACCCCTCTCATCACCCCCTCCTCCATTCCCTCTTTCTCCCCCTCTCCTAGTCCCTCTCCATCCCTTCCTCTCTCATTATCTCCTTCTCCAATTCCCTCTTTCCCCCCTCCTTCTCTCCCCCTCTCCCTATCCCTCTCCCTTATCTCCCTCCCCGATTCCCTCTTTATTATCCTCTCCTCTTCACTCCTCTCTATCTCCTCCTTTCTCTCCTCACATCTCTTCCTCTCTTCCCTTCTTTCCCACCCTTCACTCCTTCTCTTCCTTTCCCTCCTTCTCTTTCTCCCACTCTCCCTCTCCCTCACTCCTTCCTATTCCTCCCTCTTCCTCCTCCCCCCTCTTCCTCTTCCTCTCCCTCCTCTTATCTCCCTCTCCCTCCCTCTCCCCCCCCTCTCCCTCTCCCTCTCCCTCCCCACTCTCCCTCCCCCATTTCCTCTCTCCCCTTCTACCTCTCCCTTCATCTCCCCTCCCTCTTCCTCTTCCTCCTTGTCTCCCTTCACTCCTCTTTCTCACTCCCTTCTTCTCTCCTTTCTCTCCTCCCCCTCCACTCCTCTCATCTCCCCCTCCCCTCCCTCTTCCTCTTCCTCCTCATCTCCCTTCAATCCTCTTTCTCACTCCCTTCTTCTCTCCTTCTCCCATTTCCTCTTTCCCCCCTTCTTCTCTCCCTATCCCTCCCTCTCTCTTCTTTTTCTCCTTCTCTGACTCTCCTTCCTCTTCCTCTGACTCTCCTTCCTCATTCTCCCTCTTCCTCCTCCCCCCCCTCTTCCTCTCCCTCCTCTTCACTCTCTCTCCTTCCCTCTCCCCTCTCCCTCTCTCCCCCTCCCCTCCCTCCCCCTCTCCTCCCCCTCTTCCTCCCTCTTCCTCTCCCTCCTCCTCTCTCCCTCTACCTCCCTCCCCCATTTCTTCCCTCCCCCCTCTCCATCCCCCTCTTCCTACCCCATTTCCTCTCTTTCCCCCTCCACCTCTCCCCTCCCCTCCCCTCCCTCTTCCTCTTCTTCCCAATCTCCCTCCTCCTCTCCCCCTCCTTCTTTTTCTATCTCCCTCCCATCTCCACCCACCCCTCCTTCCATCTCTACTCCCTATGCCATTCCTCTCTTCACCTTTTCCTCCCTTCCTTTCCCCCACTTCCTCTCCACCCCTCTCTACTTTCTTTACCTCCTCCTATATCCCCTCTTAACTTCCCTCTCCACCCTCTACCCCTTTTCTCTCCTTGTTTGTCCTCCTCTATCTCACCATCTGTTACTCTCCCTTCCTCCCTCTCCCCTCCCCCCTCCCTCTTCCCCTCTTTCTCACCCTCTCTCTCTTCCTCTATGTCCTCTCCCCCCCCTCTCTCCTCCCTCTTTCTCCTCTCCCCCTCCTCTCCCCCTCTCCCTCCCTTCCTCTCTCCCTCTCCCTCCCCATCTCCCCATCTCCCCATCTCCCTCCCCCTCTACTCCCTCTCTCCCTCCTCCTCTATCCCTCTCCCTCCCTTCCTCTCTCTTTTCTCTCCCCTACCCCTCTCCTCCTCCCCCTCTCCCCTATCTCCCTCCTCCATTTCATCATTTTCCCCCAAATCCTCTCACCCTCTCCCTCCCTTCCTCTCCCACTCTCCCTCCCTTCCCCTCTTCTTCCCTCTACCTCTCCCTCTCCCTCTCCCTCTCCCTCTCACTCCGTTCCTCTATCCTTCATCTTCCTCCCTCTCCCTTCCTCCCTCTCACTCTCCCTCTCTCTCCCTTCTTCTCTCCTTCCTCTCCCTCTCCCTCCCTCCGTCTCTCCTTAATCTCCCTATTCCTCACTCTCCTTCCTCTCTCTCTTCCTCCCTCCCCACTCCCCTCTCCCCCTCTCCCCCACTCTTCCTACCCTGCTCCACTATCTCCCTCCCCCTCTCCCATATCTCCCTCCCTCATTCTCTCTTTCTCCCATACTCCCTCATCCTCCCCCACTCCATCCCTCCTCCCTCTCCCTCCTTTTCCATACTCTTTCTCCCCCACTCCCTCTTCCTCCTCCTCCTCCTCCCCATCCCTCCTCATCTTGTCTCTCCCTCCCTCTCCCTCTTTCTCTTCCCCTCTTTCCCTTCCTCTCTCCTTCCTCCCCTTATCCCTTCCTTCCTCTCTCCCTCCTCATCTCCTTCCTCCTTTCTCCCCCATTCCCTCTCCTTCTTCCTCTCCCTCTACCTCCTCCTCTCTCCCACTCCCTCTTCTTCTCCCTCTTCCTCTTCCTCTCTCTCCTTTCTCTCCCCCACTCTCCCTCACCTATTTTCCCTTTCTCCCCCTCCCTCTTTCCCACTCTCCCTCTCCTATTCTCTCTTCCTTCTTCTTCCTCTCCCTCATCATCTCCTCCTCTCCCTCCCTTTCGTTCCCTCTCCCTCTCCCTCCTCCCCTCTCCCCCTCTCTCTCTCCGTCATCCCTCCCCCTCCCCCTCCCCCTCCCCCTCCCCTTCCCATTCTTTCCCACCTTCACTCCTCTCTATCTCTTCCCCTCCCCCCCTCTCTATTTTCCCCCTCTGCCTCCCCCTTCCCCTCCCTTATTAACAAATGTAATTATTAAAAAATAATATCTTAAGTAAACTAAATAAAATATAAAACATTAACAAAGATTTAAAATGAAAAAAAAAAATACAAAAAATACAAATACAACTACAAGAAAATAAAAATAGAATAGAATAAAGAAAAATTAAACATTCCAACCAAAGTAATTGATGCAAACTGATTGTGATTCAAGTGCATTCAGACAACCAATGCATTTAAAGATTTATTGGCTACAAACCATTATCATATTGAAATCAACCTATATTTGTTTCCAAGTCTATCTTAACACTTATATTATGTGTAATCTTTCTCAAAATCAGCAAACTTGATATTTCATATATTGATTCCTAGCCAAGACTTTTTTAATTTTAAATTCAAACTCTCTTCTCTTGTTTTCATATTCTAATTATAAATCACTAATTTTATGCCGAAAATTTATGAAAAAAATCTATAGAAATAAATTCCAAAATATATTAATGAAAAATAAATCTAAACTCAAAAATAGCCCTTTCCCTACAAGATTTGAATAGAAAGAAAGAAGTCCAAATTGATTGACATTTGAATAGAGGAAAATGTTAGTGTAAATAATTATTATTTACACTTTGCTTAAGTTTACTTAGGAAAAATGCATTATTTTATTATTTATTAGGTTAGAAACCTAGGAGTATGCATGCTCATATGAGTCTTTATGTTGACAACACAAGAGTTAACAACTCTATTTTAGTAGATGGTATCTACAACAGTGGAGTTTACATAATTAACTAAGTTGTCATGTAGACAACATAGTTGTTCGCACTCTAATTAAGAACATGGTGTCTACAAAATAATTTTACATGACACACCTATGTAGGCTTATCATTTCATCATCGCACTAACTCTTATGCTCAATGGAGGATAATCCACTCTTGGTGGACATGTGCTTAGTTGTGAGGCTTATCATTTTTCTAACTCCTAGTCATTCTAGACGCCTTTATATACAGACAATCCTAGTGTACTTGGACATCAATTATCTATCATTGAATGGTATAATATCCAAAGATAATAAGATATTCATTCTCATATTGTTATTTTGATCATACATTATTTGGTCCATATTGTGCTAGTCTTGTGCTTCTTGATCTTGGCTTCATTTTTCCCTAAGGAAAATTCTTCATGGTATCATAGCTATACCAAATTATTACATGGTATCAAAGCCATAGGAGCATCATTTCATAGTCATTGGAGACCATTTTTGCTTCACCTCTCTAAGGACCTCAATTCAGATCTAGAGTATCATAGTCACTAGGAGAGTCTAGAGCCAAACTGGACCTCACCATTGTGTCTAGAGTGTTGATTCGGTAAATTTTGACTATAAATTTGCTTATGTTGGGCAATAGTCAAAATTGAGGAATTTTTTTTTTGCAAACTGACACTCGAAGCCCTAATTTGTAGAATTTGGTATGATCTATTAGATTTGCGAATTTTTTTTTAAGATCTGTATTTAATTTCTTTGCAATTACCATATTTTTTGGACTTTTTTTTCAAAAAATAAATTTTGCTTATTAGATCTGCAGAGAATTTTTGTTTGTAGGAATTGGGTGGTCAAATCTCAACCCCTGTAGTGGAATATTCCTTCCCTACCTGCATATTCCATAACTGGTAGCCAAATCCATATAGTCCAATTGCATCAACTACATCACCAATGGCATTTATATTCTGGTAACCCACAACGAACTGGGCAACAATCATCCAGTGGCCCTTGCATTTGTTTTAAGCCCTACTGGCTTTTCATTTTATACTATGCACTACTATTCTGCATAGTAGATGTGGGATTAAACCCACACCCATTGGTGATAGCACACATCGCCAATTTTTTAAATTGGCCCCTACTGTAGCTTTGCTGGCCTGAGCAAAGGCTCCTGCCAGCCCTCCCGTCCCCAACTGATTCAACTCTAGCATCATCAGTCTTTATATGCCCACCAAAGTCCCACTAGTGCCACATCCTCCCTACTCGTGCCATTTCCTCCCCACTAGCTAGATTTCATTACCACCCACTGTTCGTTCTTCACACTAAGTATAAAGTACCAAATCATGCATTAGGGGGGTTGATTGATTATTTTTTGCATTTTGGGGGGTGCATGCATTTATTGACCTCATGGAGTTTTTTTTCACATGTTAGTTTGGTATAAGACCGTGGTTGACAAAGAGGAACTATAAAAAATAGAGTGCCTTGATAATTGATCATATGAGAAGAGAGGATAAGGAAGTATTTGCTTATCTATGTTCTAAAGAACCACCCTCTGATGATCATACACCTATTAAAATAATTTTAGATGTCATTTTTATTATTATCAATGCTTATTGCCTTGATTTCATTGGAAAGAAAATTGAACCTTATGACATTTGGATGGCTCTTTGGAAAGCATATGTAAATCCAATAGTTCCTCCATTTCTAGAGGACATTCTACCTTTAGTCACTCTAGTTATGGTACTTTCAACTCTAGATGAGATCACACACTTTAATACTCCTTTTTCTTCTACTGATCCAATTCCAACCATAGATGCTCCTAATTCAGTGCAGTAGGAAATACCATGTCTTCCTACTTTAGCTTCATGGGATGACTTCCTACTAGACATTACAGTGTTGTTTGTGGAGTCTCACATTGAAGATGTGGGAGACATCATCAATGACATGAATCTTCTCTTTATTGTGGAGACTTCTTCTTCACTTCTTGCGAGGGAAGACTCTGACCCTCAACCACTTGAGCTTTCTTTTGAGACTGACATACTTACGGACATTTCTTTACAATAGTTCAAGGAGAACTCTTTCACTTTAGAGGAGACATATTAGTCTTTGGAGATTGTATTCCAATTTCCTCAGACATCATATCTTTTGAGGATTCTTCCTATTATTTGGGGAGCATTCTCTATGACACCTATGGCACCATTTCTTCCTATAAGGAGGACCATCATTCAACTTTCATGGTGCAACTTCTTCAATCATCAAGGAGCTTCTTTCATGGGTGTACATACATCATTGAGGGAGGTGACATTGCTTCTCTTCCTATATCTTCCTATCAAGATGCTTCATCATCTTTGGAGGATGCTTCAATTTCATACATGGACATGTTACCTTGTTTGCCATCTTATTTTGGGCATTTACTAGATTGGTTTATGTCATCTACATTTATCAAGAACTTGTTGACATATGAGCAGACTTCAGAGGTAGCATCCACACCATACTACATATGGATCCCTCTTCCCTCTTCCTATCCATAGTGGGAAGCATATTTGCAACTATACTTGTTGTATCGTCTTCCTAAAGGGATAGATATTATTTTTTGGCATTGGATTTTCTTTTGTCTTCAAGCACTCATCATTAGGAGATCCTTCACTCAAGGGGGGATTTCATGGAGGGATTCTCTATTGTATTTGCATGATGTATGTCATAATGGGGGAGGAGGGGGGAGGGGGGGTCTTGATTACTCCATCCACACATATAGCTTCTTTATTGCACTTATCTCTCTTTTTGGGGGAGGGTTTTTCCCATGATGTTTTCCCTCTTTCTCCATTTTTAGAGAGATTTCATTTTATTGCATTGTATGTACTACATTGCATTTGTACTTGGGTACCTAACATGGCCTAGTAGCTGGGACCCATTATGCATTTCATCATAGCTTTTGTGAGCTTAATTGCATTCCCCTAAGTTGCACATAATGGGGGGTGTTAGTGTAAATAATTATTATTTACACTTAAACTTTACTTAGGAAAAATACATTATTTCATTATTTATTAGGTTAGACACCTAGGAGTATGCGTACTCCTATGAGTGTTCATGTTGACAACACAAGTTTTAACAACTCTATTTTAGCACATGGTGTCTACAACACTAGAGTTTGCATAATTAACTAAATTTTCATGTAGACAACACAGTTGTTCACACTCTAATTAAACACATGGTGTCTACAACATAATTTTACATGACACACCTATGTAGGCTTATCCTCTCATCATCACACTAACTCCTATGCTCAATGGAGGGTAATCCACTCTTGATGGACATGTGCTTAGTTGTGAGGCTTATCATTTTGCTAACTCCTAGTCATTCTAGAGGTCTTTATATATAGGCACTCCTAGCATACTTTTACATCAATTATCTATCATTGAATCATCTAATATCCAAAGATAATCAGATATTCATTATCATATTGTTATTCTGATCATACATTATTTGGTCCATATTGTGCTAGTCTTGTGCTTCTTGATCTTGGCTTCATTTTTCCCTAAGGAAAATTCTTCATGGTATCATAGCTATACCAAATTCTTATAGAAAAGTGGTCTATGGAAAGTGATGATAATTTTGTTAAGGATTTGGGCTAATGAGATTATTGCTGGAAATTTATCAAAACTGAAATGCTAATGAGATAATTGCTAGAAATGTTTTTAAAAGATCTTTGGTTCTATTATTGTATTTATAAATAGGATTTTTAATTTGGGCTAAAATTTTATTTCATATTTTCTTAAATTGTGAGCTCCTATAGCTGCAATTTATTCTAATAAGGAACTATTGATGTGTACTAAAAAGAAGAGGGAATACAGTGGAGAATAATTAGAGAGGCCTTTGATTAACCATTACTATTTGAATTTATTGTTTCATTGTGATATTCTTTGCATAGTCCTAAAAACATACCCCCCCTCCCTCCCTCATTTCCTCTTTCTCTCCATCCTCCTCTCCTTGTCTCCCTCCCTTCCCTTCTCCTCCCTCTTCCTCTTCCTCCTTGTCTCCCTCCTCCTCTCTCCCACTCCCCCTTCCCCTCCCCACTTCCCCTCTCCCTATCACATTCCCCCTTTTCTCCACCTCTCTGCCCCCCTCATCTTCTCTCCCTCATCCTCCCTTCCTCTCCCCTTCACTCCTCTCTAACTCTTCTCCCCCTCTCCCCACCTCTCCCCTTCTCTCCCTCACCATCTTCTCCTCCCTTCTCTCCTCATGCCTCTTCCTCTCTTCCCTTCTTTCCCAACCTTCACTCTTCATTCTCACCCCTTCCTCTCTCCTTCCTCTCCTCTTCCTCTCCACCTCCCCCCTTCTTCTCTCTCTTCCCCCATCTGCCTCTTCCTTTTTCCCCTTCCTCTCCCTCTCCCTCCCCGATTTCCTCTTTCTCCCCCTCCTCTCCCACTCTCCCTCCCATCCCCTCTCCTCCCTCTTTCTCTTCCTCCTTGTCTCCCTCCTATCTCCCTCTCCGTCTCTCCCACTCCCACTTCCTTTTCCTCCCTCCCTTCCTCCCTCCTTCTCCCTCTTCCTCTCCCTCCCCTACTCCCCCCTTCTCTCTCTCTCTCTTCCCCTCTCCTCCCTCTCCCTCTCCCTCCCTTCTTCTCTCTCTTCCCTTCTCCTCTATCTTCCTCTTCCTCTCCCTCTCCCCCCTCTCTCCCTCTCCCTATCCTTCCCTTCATCTCCTTTACTCTCTCCCTCTCTATCTCTCCCACTCTCACTCCCTTTGCCTCCCTTCCTCCCTTCCTCCCTTCTTCTCCATCTTCCTCTCCTTCTCCCCTACCACCTTCTCTCACTTCCCCTCTCCCTCCCCCTTCCTCTCTCCCTTTCCATCCCTTCCTCTTCCACTCTTCCTCCCTTCCCCTCTCCTCTACATCTCCTTCCCCCTCTGTCCCAATTCCTCTCCCTCCCCATCCCTCCCACTCCCACTCCATCCTCTTCCTCTCCCCCCTCCTCTCCCTCTCCCCCCTCCTCTCCCTCTCTCCCTCCCTTCCCCTCTCCTCCCTCTTCCTTTTCCTCCTTGCCTCCCTCCTCTCTCCCACTCCCCCACCCCCTTCCACATTCCCCCTTTCTCTCTCTTCCTCTTACTCTCCCCACTTTCCCTCTCCCTCCTCCTCTCTCCCTCTCCCTCTCCCTCCCTCCCTCTCCCCCTCCCTATCTCCTTCCCTTCCCCTTTCCTCCCTGTCTCCCTCTCTCTATCTCCCACTCCCTCCCCCATCCTATCTATCCTACTCCCACTCCCACTCCCACTCCCACTCCCACTCTCTCTCCCTCTCCTTTCCCATCTCCTCCCTATCTCCCTCTCCCTCTCTCTCACTCCCTCCCCCATCCCATCTATTCCACTCCCACTCCCACTCCCTCTCCCTCTCCCTCCTCTCCCCCCTTCTTCTTCTCCTGATCACTCCTCCTCTCCCTCTCTCCCTCCCTCCCTTTCCTTCTCCTTCCTCTTCCTCTTCCTCCCCATCTCCCTCCTCCTCTCTCCTAGTCCCTCCTCTTCCTCTCCCCCTCCTAATCTCTCTCCGTTTCTCTCTCTTTCCCATATCCCTCGCTTCCCCTCTCTCCCACTACCTCTCTCTCCCCATCCTCTCCCCCTGCGTCCTCTCTCTCTCGCTCTCCCTCCTCCTCTCCCTCTCTCCCTACCTATCTCCCTCCCCTCTCTTCCCTCTTTCTCTTCCTCCCCATCTCTCTCCTCCTCTCTCCCACTCCCCCTCCACCCCTCTCATCTCCCCATTCCCCATTCCCTTCCTCTCTCCCCCTCCACCTCTCTCATCTCCCCCTCCCATATTCCCTCTTTCTCCCCATCTCCCACCCGCTCTCCCTCCCTTCCTCTCTCCCTATATCCTTCTCCCATTCCCTCTTTCCCCATCCTCTCCCCCTTTCCCTCTCTCTCCCCCTTATCTCCCTCCCCCATTCCCTCTTTCTTCTCCTCCTCTCCCCCTCTCCCTCCCCCATTTTCTCTTTCTCTTCCCCCATCCATACCCCCCTTTCACCATTCCTTTTTCCTCCTCTATTTCACTTCCTCTCCCCACCTCTCCCATTGTCCTCCTTTCTCTTCTCCCACATCTCCCTCTCCCTCTCTCCCCTCCCTCACCATCTTCTCCTCCTTTCTCTCCTCCCATCTCTCCCTCTCTCCCCTTCTTTCCTACCTTCACTCCTTTCACCATTCCTTCCTTCTTATCTATTTCACTTCCTCTCCTCACCTCTCCCTCACTCCCCTTCTTTCCCACTTTCACTCCTCTCTATCTCTTTCCCTCCCCCCTCTCTATTTTCCCCCTTCTGCCTCCCCCTTCCCCTCCCTTATTAACAAATGAAATTATTTTTAAAAAATATCTTAAGTAAACTAAATAAAATATAAAACATTAACAAAGATTTAAAATGAAAAAAAGAAAACAAAAATTATAAATATAAGAAAATAAAAAATAAAATAGAATAAAGAAAAAATTGAACATTCCAACCATTCATTAAACTAATTGATGTAAACTGATTGAAGTGCATTCAAACAATCAATGTATTTAAAGATTTATTGGCTACAAATGATTATCATATTAAAATCAAACTATATTTGGTTCCAAGTCTATCTTTAACACTTTTATGTGCAATCTTTCTCAAAATCACCAAAATTGACATTTCATACATTGATTCCTAGCCAAGACTTTTTAAATTTTAAAGTCAGACTAACTATTCTTGGTTTCATATTCTGATTATATATCACTAATTTTATGGCAAATATTTATGACAAAAAGCTATTGAAACAAATTCCAAAATATATTAATGACAAATAAATCTAAACTCAAAAATAGCCTCCCAAAAACAAGAGATTGGAGAGCGATGAGAAGCGTTGGCTGCCAACTGGGCTAGGGGTCCATCCCTAGTTGGTGATTGATGTTTGGTCTTTATTGATATTCTTCCCTATTCTATTTGGATTGCCGACTGTTGGACAAATTTTGTATGGATTCTAGCTTTTGGAAATTTTATGCAATCTATTTTGGATTGGGATTTTTATTGTTTGCATGGTAGGGCCTGGGATTTCTTTTGAGTTGATGAGAATATATGGTTCTTCTCCAACTATGCATGCAATGAGATCTAAATCATTTTATTCAAGGGAGAGCTCCAAGTTGAAAAAAGTTAATGGTTGTTTTTTGTGTAGCCATGATTATCCTATTCTGGTTATTCCTCCAGTGGTTGTAATAGAGGACATTGAATATTGGACCAAGCATGCTTTGATATGCAAATTTTTGGGAATCCAAATTTCCCTATCCACTCTTGAGGCATGGATCTATCACTCATGGCAGGTGGAAGGCGATATGGAGATTATGTTGGTAGGGAACAACTTTTTTTTTTTTAATTCTCTTGCATGTCTGATCATGATCAAGTTTTTGAAGGAGGCCCTTATTTCTACAACCATATGGGGTTATTTGTCAAACCCTAGCATTCAGGATTTAATTCTTTAGAGGATCTCCCTTCAACAATGCTAGTTTGGGTTCGCTTGCCTCGCCTTCCCCTAGAATTTTGGCATGAAGACATCCTCTGGCAATTTGCTACTTTTTTGGGAAAGACAACTACAATCACACATCAATCCCTAGATAAAAAGGTTATTTCTTATGCTAGAATTTGTGTTGAAATTAATTTGAATAACCCATTACTAGATTCTTTGGAAATTTTTCTTGGGGCTTTTTCCTAGGTGCAGTAGTTAGATTATGAATCCCTCCCTTTCCACTGTCAGATTTGTCCTGAGTATGGTCATTTACAATGTCAGTGCCCCCATAACTTGACTTCCAAAGGAGTGGATAGTTCTATGGCCAATAATGCTAGTGGTTTGGCAGATACTATAGGGAAAGGACAATCTTAGATGGCTAATACTACCAAGGGGAAGAATTAGCAAGATGCTACAAGAAAGGGTAAGGCTCAAATGTAGGACAAGGATGGACTTACCCCTACTCGCCCATGAGCTAAGAGGCATGTTCAGAAGAGGCCTTTGAAAGAAAGAATATCTGATTTAGGTTTTAATCACTTTGAGGTGTTGGATAGTATAGTTCTAGAGGAGGCTATTCCTCCTCCTATCTCTTCTGATCTTGTTTGCCTAGATGAGGGATGCTTGTGGGGCATCCCAAGTTGTGGTATATTAGAACTATGAGGCCCCTATAGCTCCTATGTTAGAGGCTTTGGTGACACCTACAGTGTTGGAGGATAATGACATTTTTCTGACCAACTTGGTTAAGGATGTGCTACCATCAAGTAAGGGTAAAAGATCTCCTCTCCCCTTGGGGTTGATGCATAGACCCTTTAAGTGGGTTTCTTTTACTCCCTCTCTAAGGAGTGGGTGCAAAATAGACCAAGAGAAGATTAAACTCATAGGAGATATATTGATAGAGTCTGGGTTAGTGAAACCTTTGGATGCTCATTTTATCCATTCTACTCAATGATGATTATTCTCTCATGGAATGCTAGGGGACTGAATAGCATCCCTAGACAAAAGGCTATTTAGAATTTGGTGGTTGATCATTGTCATGATGTTTTTTGTATCCAAGAGACTAAGCTCTTTGTGGAGTCTATGGTCCAACATGCCTCTAGTATTTGGCCTCCTGGCTAATGCAAGTGTGTTGGGGCTATGGGGTAGTGCTGGTGGTTTAGCTATCTTTTGGGATCCACAAAAAATTTCTCCCCTTGGCTTGGCGTCTTCTCGCTTAGCTCTCTCTATGGTGGCTTCTACTTTAGACTCAAGATAATCATGGTTACTAATGTGTATGCGCCTGTTGATCTTGTGGGAAATGAGGAACTTTGGAGGCATATTCAATATGTTAGAAATTTTCATCCTTATCATCCTTGGGTTATAGCAGGGGACTTCAATTTAGTTTTAAGTTTGGAGGAGAAGCAAGGTGGTTTGGCTAGATTAGGGCCTTCTTCTACTCTTCTTCAGCAACACATATCTCTTTTGCATCTCTCTAATGTTAAGCCCTCTAATGGTCTCTATACGAGGAATAATCAAAGGACTAGGGTTGATGCTATCTTAGAATGTTTGGATAGATTTATTTTTTCTTTCTTTTGGGTTAGTGGAACCCTTACTCTCTCTAGAGAATCCTTGATTGGAGGGTATGTGATCATTGGCACATCAAATTTTTTGCTATTGGGGCTTCTATTCCAAAGTGTCCTCCTTTTAAGTTCTAGTTGATGTGGCTTCATGACTCCTCTCTTCATGATTTTATTTTATTTTGGTGGAAAGATGGCACTCCTGCATATGGTACTGCTATGCTCTCATTTTCTAAAAAGCTTCAATATGTTAAAAGGAAACTCAAAATATGGAATCAAGAATTTTTTGGGAACCTTCACTCTATGAAGAGGCTTGCTCAAGAAGATCTTGATTTCATCACAAGGGAGATTAGGGATCGAGGTTTCTTGGAGGATTTTGGAAGGGCTGAATCCCTTGAATCCCTTATGTAATGTGGTTTACAAAGTTATTACTAAGTTGATTGTTGAGAGAATTAAAAAGTGGCTTCCCATTATTATCTCAAAAGAACAAGGTGGTTTTGTTCTTGGAAGAAATTTTTTGGATGGGGCGGTTATTGCTATTGAGGCTATTCACTCTATGGCTACTTCAAGGGAGAGAGCAATGTTTGTTAAGATGGATATGGCTAAGGCCTATGATAGAGTTAAATGGAGTTTCCTAAGGAGTATTCTTCTTTCTTTTGGATTTAGCTCTGATTGGGTGAGTTGGACTATGAGTTGTGTAACTTCTACCTCTTTTTATGTTCTTCTTAATGGTCAACCTTCTCAGCTATCTGGTGCC
Source organism: Cupressus sempervirens (assembly GCA_028749045.1). NCBI lineage: Eukaryota > Viridiplantae > Streptophyta > Pinopsida > Cupressales > Cupressaceae > Cupressus > Cupressus sempervirens. The sequence goes on from CM053783.1 coordinate 616,633,823, forward strand.
TCTAGAGGCCTCCGCTAGGGTGACCCTCTCTCCCCATATCTATTCATCATCATGGCTGAGGGCTTGGGCAGATTCATTAAGTATCAGGTGTCCTAAAATTCTATTCAGGGGTGGCAGTGGGGTAATGGTTTACCTTCTCTTTCCCATCTTCAATTTGTTGATGATTCTACTCTTGTGGGTCTTGCTAGGATCAAGGAAGCTGAAGCCTTTCGACATACTTTGGACATTTATTTGGTAGCTTCAAGACAGAAAGTTAATGAGCACAAATCTTCCATTTACTTTTTTAACACTCCTGATTCTATTCAACACAAGATTGCTAGTATCCTGTGGTTTCATATTGGGTCACTTCCTTTGACTTATCTTGGCATTCCTATTGCTGTTTCTAGGTAGCCATGTCTTTTCTGACAAAATTTGATTACCAAGCTTTAGGATAAGGTAAATCATTGGACTCATAGATGGCTTTCTACTACTCCTCGGGTTACTCTTCTTCAATCAGTTATCCAAGCTCTTCCTACTTATAGAAGCATGGTTTAGGCTAATCTTATTTACTTTCTCAAGGAGTTTGATGCTCTTTCTTGACAATTCCTTTGGAGTGGTAATTTGTGTAGTACTAAATGGAGCTTGATTAGTTGGGAGACTATTTGTAGGCCTAAAAAGGAGGGTGGTCTTGGTCTTTGATTAACTCTCTTGAGTAGTCAAGCATTGGCTCGTATTATCACTCATAAATATTTTCATGGTGCTGATCCTTGATCTATTTTTGCACTTCCTCTTGAAGGTCGTGGCTCAATGGTCTGACATACTCTGAAGATAGGTGTGGTGTTAGTCAAGAGGGGTCTATTCTAGATATGTAAGGGAGGTTTTGAGGCTTTGTTTTGGTCTGATGCTTGGGATGGATTCCCATCCATATTATCCATGTACCCTCATCTTCAAACTCTTTGTGACTCTTTTCATGCTGCTGGATGGGATAAAGTGGCTCATTACAAGACTCCTTATCAATTGGGATCTATTGTTGGTTATAGATGGAAGCATTCTTCTGAATGGCCTCGTGGAGGCATAGACGTGGATTGTTAGGAGCTTTCTCAGATTTTGGCCTCTAGAAAGTGTTCCTCTTTGCTAGATCCAGATGTTTTGGCTTAGGGAGGTACCTTGTCTGGTAAGTATCATATCTCTATTGGGTATCAAGAGATAACTAGACAATTATTTGGGGATGTTGAGGTCCCTTGGTGCAAGCAAGTTTGAAATAAAGTTTCTTGGTCCAAGTGCAATTTTTTCATGTGGCTAGTGGCTCACAACTATTGTCTTATGTGGGATAATCTTTGTAAATGTGGATTTCAGAGCCCCTCTTATTGTGTTTTGTGTAGTAATAGGGAGGAGTCTATCTCCCATCTATTCTTCCATTGCTCCTATTCTATTTAGTGATGGCACCTTTGGTGGAGTGCTTGGGGTTTCTCTTGTAAGCATGCTTCCTCTTTGCCTGAGTTCTAGGCCCACTTGGGCAATGCTCCCTCAAAGTCTTCTCCTCTCCATGCTACTTGGATTGTTGGTCCTTCATTCATGCTTTGGCATATTTGGCTAGAGAGGAATCATCGAATCTTCCAAGATGTTCGGCTTGGTGTTTTGCATCTTTGGTGGAAGATCTCACATTCTCTTTAGGAAACTATTCAAGTGAAGTGTGAGCTAGATGGGGGTATGGATCTGGTTGATCTTACTATATGCAAGCACCTCAATTTTCATCTTTAGGATGGGGCTGTAGCTCAAACGTTTCCTTCTGTATCCAAGTAGCCTCGGCATCAAAGGAAAGGTCAAGTGAATTGGGATGGACATTGGACTCCTCTTCCCTGTGGAGTTCTAAAAATTAACACTAATGGTTCTTCTTGAGGGAATCCAGTCCTTGTTGGTATTGGGAGAGTGGCTCATTGCAGTTGTGGTGATGTTAAATTCTTTTTCTCAGTTCATAAGAGTGATTACACTAACAATCTCATGGAAGCTCAGGCTATTTTATGTGCTGTGGAACAATGTTGCTTGCGAGGATGGAGTAAGATTATCTGTAAGTCTGATTCCCAAGTGGTCATGAACTTGCTTTCCCCCCAGGAGCTAGAGGATGTTAGTTGGCAGTTGGCCACTATTGTTAATCATATTATTCTCTTTTCTACCTCTTTTCAGTTCATTAGGTTCACTTATATTCCTCGTGAATGGAATAGAGCTACTGGTTGTTTAGCCAAATGGACTTATAGTCATGCTCTGAGTTGGCATATTATGGATAGGGGGCAACTTTCCTTTGAGATGGTGCAAGAATTTGATGAACTTGTTGCTCAGGATCAAGCTCCTTGTTGAGCTCCCTTCGTTGTATTTCTTTCTGTCTTAATATTTTTTACCTCTCTTTTTCCAAAAATAGCCCTTTCCCTACAAGATTTGAATAGAAAGAAAAAAAGTCCAAATTGATCGACATTTGAACAGAGGAAAAGTGGTCTATGAAAAGTGATGAGACTTTTAATAAGGATTTGGGCTAATGAGATTATTGTTGGAAATTTACCAAAACTGAAATGCTAACGAGATAATTGCTGGAAATGTTTTTAAAAGATCTTTGGTTCTATATCCTATTTAAAAATAGAATTTTTAATTTGGGCTAAAATTGTATTTCATAATTTCTTAAAGTGTGAGCTCCTGCAGCTGCAATTTATGTGTATTGAAAAGAAGAGGGAATATAGTTGAGAATAATTAGAGGGGCCTTTGATTGACCATTTCATTGCACAATGCTGAAAACATACACTAATAATAATCCAACTATTTCATTGCAATGTTCTTTGTGCACAAAGTAGCTAGTATTGAAAGGTGGTGAATGAAAATGCACACACCTGAAATAGGGGTTTCCATGATCAATTGAATTGGGAAGAACATTGTAGCCAGGGAAATGCAAGCTATTAAATCAAATATAATAGCATTGGGACTTAATCTTGTTTGGGCCATAAGTCGTTGTATGTGGCTCTCCTATTATCCTTAAGGACCTATTTGGTTTGTGGAAGATGACATGAATTTGTCTTTTCATAATCCAAATTTGGAAAATTTTGCATTTGTTTTGAAATTGGCAAAATGGAATTAGAATACTAGACTTCTAATTTTGTCTCAAAACCAAGTTATCAGACATCCCACTAGAAACTAGGAATTGAAAATCAAAACCTAGTTATGATTTTTGAGGAGTGTAAAAACAATAGATTGGACTATTTTTTGGAGTCTCCCTGCAACTCCAAGCTTATGCATAAAAATATATCTTCCCACTCATCTTTCGAGTGAAACAAATAGTTCAACCAAAAACCCAAAAATAGAAATGAAGATTTGCAAAAAAATTATTTGGCTAAATCGAGATTAGTAGAAATCTCAAATATTTCTACAATTCCACAAACCAAAAGAACTCTAAATGAAGTCACCCCATCATTTCATTCAACTATGTTAGAAGAGTGGGAAAAGGAAGCATTAGCATCAGTTTGAAAAATGTTCTCTACAATTTTGTTCTCCCACTATTTTTTGAGTTGTTCTAGAGAAAAAATCATGGCAAGTGGTGATGTTGAGACATTTTCCTTTCAGGATAAGATTAATCAGCTTTTGAGTCTCATTATCAATACATTTTACAACAACAAAGATATATTCCAACGATACCCATAAATTGCGTATGATGTTTTTGCCAAACTTCATATTAGTGTAGAATAATCCAAATGTTCATCTCTGCAATCCACTAGAGAACATCATTTTATTTGCAAAGAGAGAAATATCAAATCTATGGAAGATACAATGCCTGAGAGCAGAATAATCCAAATGGTCATCTCTACAATGCACTAGATAATATATTTCTACACAACACACAATTTCTCTTTACAAATTCTGAAATAGAGTAGAGATAAAACATGAAAAAACATGTTGTACAAATGTTACCAGTCTATCTGCAAAATCTCCAAGCATAATTTTGAAGAAAGAGGTAGGCACATCATAGCACTCTTTTTCATTGAATTTCCCATGTTTTTTAAAACACTTGTGACTGTATACTCTGCATGGTATAAAAGGCTCCCCTGTTTCTTCATCCTCCATCACAATACTCTGCATGGTATAGAAAGCTCCCCCGTTTCTTCACCCTCCATCACAATACTCAAATTCAAAAGCTCGTAAAATTAAAACCTTTGAGGAACCAAACCTCTCTGGGCTGCTAATTCATACATGTGGATTCGAGAAGGTTCAACGATCTGCAAACTAATATACTAATCAATATAATGACAAGTGAATTTTGAAAATCATAGTACCAAATGTAATAATCAGCTTGAGTCTATGTAATTAAAAAAATAGCGTACTCCCTTTGAGTATTTCTTTTTTCCTGTCAGCGAAGGATAGCAGAAGTCAAATTAACCCACAAAATTCAAAGAAATTAACTTGGCGTGGATGAAAAATGATGGTACTTGCATTGATATGTTTTATTCAAATCATGGCTATTGTAGCTGTCTCTCGGCACTGGCTATTTGAACGAATAGCCTCATTTCTCTTTCATCATCAGAAATCAAATCAATCATTTTGGTAGAAGGGCATCTCTTATCTAACCAATGTTTGTTTTCTCCACTCAAATTTTTCACACACCCAGACTTTTCAAATATCGTAACCTCAGAATTACATCTACGGTCTGGATTTACCTAGACCAATAAGCAGTGCAATAGGATTGAAGTATCTCGTCGGATCTTTTACTTGTCGAATTTGGCAGTGGGCAAGTTTGAACGTGTCAAGAAAGTTATGATATTTGAAAAGTCTGGGTGTGTGAAAAATCTAAGTGGAGAAAAGAAACATTGGTCAAATAAGAGACGTCCAATTTTCTTTACAGTCCCCTAGTTTTAGACTCATTGAAGCCATTTTCTTGATAAAAAATGGTGCAACAACCGACAGATTGAAGAAAAATCAGTTCCAGACGAAAACCTAAGAAAGAAATGGATGAAAAATCAATTAGAAATTTAATGGGTATGATATTCACCCAATTTGAAATTGAAAGAAAATACTAAAATAAATGATATTTACCCAAAATGAAAGACAGAGCATTGTAAAACAAACAGAGCATTTGTAAACAAGAAAAATGGGTTTAATGGTAAATTGATTCATATCTTCAGAGAATTTTAGAATGATACAACAAGAAAAATGGGTTGTCATCTATCTCTAGCTCCCAGCCCACAAATTGATGGATCCCAATTTTCATGGCCAATTTTCTTTCTCCACTTATATTCAACCCCAATTTTTTACCCATTCTCATTGTAGTCATTCTCTTGATTAGAAATTTACACAAATTGAAATTGAAAGCATATATTGGAAACAAATAATATTTAACCAAATTATATATTGGAATGAAATAATATTTAACCAAATTGAAATTGGAAAAAGATACTGAAATCAAATGGTATTTACTCAAATTTATAAATTCCAACATGAAATGAGAAAGAAAAGTTCTATTCAAAACTAACATCTGCCATTACCCAAACTAGAAATAGAAATGGAGCAATTGAAAGCAATTTGTAAGAAATGGAGAAATTCTTACATGAGACCCATTGACAGCATGGCTGCAGAAACTCTTTAATTTTGCTGTGCTATGTGACGCACATAAATAGTTGAGTTGACACGAGATTTAACGGTACTATTGAAAAAAACTTAAAACGGTAGCCGTTTGACGGAGATTTTCTTTCTCAATGGTACTATTGAAATAAACTTTAAAAAGTAGCCGTTTGAGTTCCATAAAAAAGGGAAAAAATCAACACTTAAAAGGGTAGCCATTTGAGTTCCAAAAAAGAAAAAAATCACAAAAAAAACTTAAAATGTAGTTGTTTGAGTTCAAAAAAGGAAAAAAATCACAAAAAAAACTTAAAAAGTAGTTGTTTGAGTTCAATTCTATTTGAAAAAGCATTTTTTACTTTTGATCATTTCTCTATATGACAACTTACACTTTTATTGTGATCCTTCAAATTTTGTTTATAATAATATACTATTTTACTAATTAATACAAATATATATTATTTTATAGTATATTATTATATTAATTTTAATTCTTTTTAATATAAAATATATAAATTTTAGACATGTAATATTTTTTAATATTATTTATTAAACAAATTTAATTATTTTAGATATTATTAATTTATAACTATTTTCTAAATTTATATTATTGTTATTCCAAACAAAAGTTTCTCTATCTATAAATATTCTATATCTTATTTAATTTTTTTTTTTTTACTTAATTATCATTATTTCAATCAATATTACTATCAAACTATTATGAACAAACATTTTTTTCAATCAACATATATTTGTAGAATGTAAGATGAAAGACATTCAATTGATCCCTAAGAGATTCACTAGGTGCAAAGAAAAATGTGTTATGCATATTAATATTGTTGCAAAGTATTTGTGTATAATAATAAATCTTTAAGATTAAAAAATATAATTTTTTGTACATTGAAAAAGTGTTGATTGTGATTACATGGAAAAACAATGTTACATTGTAACAATATATGACATTATATATGCAACATTGTAAAGACTATTTTCAAATCAAGTAGCATATTCTCAGTAATGGAGTGGAGGTGTGGTTGAGGTCTTCAAAATGGACTTTGTTGCAATGAGGCAGTGGGTGGTTGATTTGTGCACTATAGATGAAAGGAATTTAACCTATAAGATCATATGATTACTATTAGTGTTTTTTATAACATCATATTGGTATTGTGATATTGCTATTAGGATTTAACTATGTAATTTTTGAGTCAAACTTGTTGACCCATATTTCATGAGTAGTGATTCACACATGAATCCATCTTTCATATTGGTAGAAAATGTGTAGGAAATAAGTAGTCGTGATAGAAAATGTGAAGGAAATAAGGAGTCATGAAAATAACATGTACTTGACATTAGTACTTACAATAAAAGGAGAACAAAAAAACATTAAAGAAAACATTTGAAAATGGAGGTGAATAGTGATTTTAAGGAAGTAGCAACTAGTGACCAATTGTAGATGTAGTGTGTTGATCTTGGAAAACAATAGAGCCCCTACTTTTGGTGTAGAGAGTAATTGAATTTGTTTATGCTAAATTAGAACCTGCAAGGAAAGAGAAACAAGGAAAGCTACAAAAAGTGTGATTACTAATTAGCAAATGTTGTGGTTTAATTAGTGTATAGAGCTTGTGCACTATGTTTAACTTGAATCATTTTTATCGAATATGTTGGTATGTGATTATTAAAAAAATTATATCTTCATCCAAGAAAGGTGCACTCTAGAAGCTTTGACTACATTCCAAGTTGCCCACATACCCATTGATTCCATGAGATCACTTGGTGTGTTAGAACTACACTCTAATGCGCATTTGTTGATTTAGACAACAATTCATCATTGATACCCACTTGGATAGCTTGGGTGAATTTTATACTATGAGGTGAGAATAATTATGTATTAAAGTTATGGTTGCCAAAACTTCTTGTTATTTTTCTTATGTGGATGCCATTTTTTTCCCTTTGCTTTATTTTCCTGCATATATTTCTTTGAGAACAATTTCATTTTGTTTGATATTATTGGGATTTGGTTTTTAATTCATAAAATGACTTGATAAAAATTTAAACTTTTCTTCATAGTGATTGAAGGTGCTACAAATCATTAAAATGTCAAACAATATTTAATTATTTTTGCAAGGGTGTTGATAAATAATGTCACAATATTTTAAGTTGTCATTTAGTGCATTTGAAAACATTACTTTGTGATTTCCATATGATATGGTATTTCTTAGTGAGTTCCTATCTAATATGGTATTTGTTAGCTTTTAGCAATAACAATGAAATCCAAAAGAAAAAAAATGTGATGATGTTACAAAAACATACTTGTTATGATCATTGTGAGTTCAAAAATGAGAAAAATGTATTTATAGTAATGATATTTTGGATGCAAGAAAGATGTCACTGGCAATCTTGTAGTTGCTTATTATTTAATGGAATGTAATAATTCTAGCCTTGGTTGGAATGGGTAGCATTTTTAGTCAAAATAATTACAAGTTATAATATAAAGGATTCTAAAAAATAACATGAGATATCTGTGTAGATATGAACTTCATAAAAGGTTTTAAAATGTTATAAATGTCAATGTCTAGGAGTCATTAAATAGTTTAGATATAAAATTCTACAAAACATAAGCTCAAGGTTGATATCAACACTAATACATTTGGTACCAAATTGCAATGGTAGTGCCATTGCAATTTTTCTATCACAACCTTGTTGTTGTCGCAATTGCGATGATAGAGACCGTCACAATTGTGACAACAATAAGGTTGTGACAGAAAAATTGTAACAACACTGTCATTGCAATTTGGTACCAAATGTATTAGTGCAAGATTTCTCAACATGGAAGTAAGAATACGGAAATTAAAGCACAACACAATAATAATGTATATGATGTTAGATAATTGAGGAGGAGGGGAGGGGGTGAATCTGCTATGTCTAGTTATCCTGTAGGCCTTTCAAATACTTTAGTACCAATTCAAATTTCATTAACTTTATTAACAATAACTCGGCGATCTCAATCAACTTCACAATTCATACTTGTAATCAATTTACTTCAAATTGTTATTACATTATTCATAGCTTTACCAAGTATCAGAGATATAACTTATCTTTTACCTAGATTTTACTGAGTTGCAATATTAAGCAAATAACATGAAAATCAACATGCAACATAAAAATAATCACACATTTGACACCATGATTTAACATGGAAACCTTGTAAAGGAAAAAATCACCTTGGATTGGTAACCCAAATAAATTTCACTTTTTTGAAGTGAGTTCTACTAGGAGCCAACCTTGTTAAAGGTTACATGCACATTTTTAGTGTGACCCGATTAGAGAATTTTAACATAAATATCATCCAGAACTTATCACAATCTTGATCTTCTCTAAAGAGTGGCCTTCTCTAAAGGACTTACTGATATCACTAATCGATGTTACCACATAAGATTTCAAAGACTTGTTGAGTCCACTCGATTAAGATATTTTTCTTTGCAATGGTAAGCAAGTAATAATCAAATGATCTGCTAGGTTTAGCACTAGCTTGTTTGTTTAGATCTATGTTTTTCTTTTCCTTCTTCTTTCTCTAATCTCCTTTTGGCTAACTCAATCCTTCAGACTTCCACTTTGCACCAACTCTTCTTGATCTTCCTTCTTGTCTACCTAGTTCTTCTTTCTCTTCTTCTTCTTCTTTGTCAATAATTCACATCCATTGAATATTCAACCTGCAACCAAAATTTTTCTTGATCGCCATCTTAAATAGTAATCTTCCACCTTTTATAATCCTCTAGATTTTTTTTCTTAAAACTATCATGCATCTTAGATTCAATGTATTTAGTCAATTAGTAAATAGAAATTTTATTGCACTTTGTGCTTATGCTTACCCTACTTCAATCTTCATCATCATATCTTCATTGCATTTTTCCAATTGTAGATCTTGTAACAAACTTTGACTTTAGCCTTTTAACTTCTCTAACATTCTTTATTTTCATCATAATTCAGCCTCAGATTCCATCTTTCTTAACTTTTTCTTCCAACTCATACTTGGTGAACATTATAATTTGCTCAGTTAACATTGCACTCGATTAACAATAGAATAACTTAGTTAACAATAAACTTTATCTTCTCTTTGCCAACTTCTTGGGGACATATGTAGTCACTAAGTGAATACTATATTCCTTATCTCACCTTTTTACTCGGTATAGCTTGTATATCTCAGTGAGTACATAAACTTTAAGATTATATTATATGATTATATAATTTTAAAACAATCAAACCAACATTAAATTCTCACTATCTAACTCATTTAAGTGCCCACTGAATATCAATACTTTTTAACTCTGTCATTAACATACTTTCTTCAAAAACACCAATCTTGAACATGTCTCTCCCTTAGGATATGTTTTCTTTCTGTTCAACAGTATCTTCATTCTTGTATCATCTCCCCCTTTGATGTTTCATCCTCATCTCTAATTCTCTTTATCTTAATCACCTATGACAACAATCTTGATTCTCTCATGATGCATTAGCATATTCTCCCTTTAAAAAAATAAAAAACCTCTCCTCCTTTGCATATAATCATCAATCTTCTTTAGTTACTTACTCCCCATTTAGTCACTCACCCCCCTTTCATAGAAATGTCAAAGGTAACTATAAGCTCCAATGTAAAACTTATAAAACCTTGTAGTTGTACCTTGTACCTTGGATGTATTGTTTACATCAATTTCATTACAATTATTTTTACAACTTTAGGAAATAATCCCTAAAGAGTGAACTCTAGCATCAACTCTACAAATATATTTGATAATACATGAATTGATGCAACATGCATCTTTACTTAGTGAATTTTGGATAGGGAGAAAACCCCAAGCTTACATCTTAGATATTGAAAAAAAAACCTTAGGCAATGGCTTGGTAAATATGTCAATTATTTGTTCTTTAAACTTCACCTATTCAAGCCTTACTTGTTTCTCTTGTACTTTCTCCTTCAAGTAGTGATACTTGATTGATATGTGCTTTGTCTTTGCATACATTACCAGATTTTTTGATATATTTATTGCACTAGTCTTTGTCCTAAAAGGAAGCTCCACTAGTTGTGCTTTCTCTATAATCAACATTACCAACCCAATTTGATCTACATCAATATATAGTTTAATCATAAAGTCACCATCTTGTTTATACCATAATACATAATCTACAGTCCCTTTAAGTATTTGAATATGCTCTTGACAACATTCATGTGTTTTTTCTTATGATTAGATGAAAACCTTACAACAATTTCAACCTTGTGTACTATATCAGGTCTACTATGCACAACATACTGTAATTTACCAATCATGGATCTGTATTGTATTTCATTTACCTTAGCTATAGTTTCCTCCTTTAATAATTTCACTCCGGTCACCATAGCTGTGCCAATTGGTCTTGATTCATCCATTTTAAATATTTTTTGTACATACTTAGACTAAGTCACATATATACCATTCTTTCTTTGATAAACTTGTAAGCCAATGAAAATTTTAATATCACCAAATATTGACGTCTCAAATTATTTGCTAATTTGATCAATAAAAGATTTACATAGCATGTCATTTCCACCAAATATAATATCATCCACAAAAAATTTAGCAATCAACACAATATTTTTAGGTTTAGTTTTGAAATACAAATTATTATTCTCACTAGTTCTTGCAAATCCAATTTTAATAAAATAAGAATGTAAGATTTTATACCATGATCTTGGTACTTTCTCTAGTCTATATAATGCCTTCTTCAACTTGTAAAAAGGTTCTTTTTATTAGGTTAAATAAATCCTTACAGTTGTTCTATGTACACTTTTTCTTCAAGTATCCCATTCAAAAGTGTAAATTTGACATATATTTGATATACTTAAAAAAATTTGTAAGTAGCATAAGCCAAAAGTGTTCTTACTCCTTCCAATCTTGCTACTAGTGCAAAATTATCACCATAGTACATGGGTAAGTACACCAAGTTGTGGTGCCAAAATGGTGACACCTTTTTTATTTTTTCTAATTTTCAATAGCGCGCATGTGCTATAGCATGTATGTGCTTTATAAAAGACCAAATTATTATAAATGGGCTGCATACCCACATCCCATTCATTTTCCCTCTATTTTCCCACTTCCCCTCCTCATAGCGCGTATGTGGATTGAAAGAATATATGTTTTTCACCACCTGCCTTGCCAATACGCCTCCTCACCATCAAAGTTCGAGATCACGAGCACACCGTATGTTATCTAACTTTCTTTTTGCATTGTTTTTTATGTTTTTTATATTGTTTTGTAAGTTTTTTCAATTTTTCTTTAAATTTGTTTATTTATTTAGATTTAAATTGATTTCTTATTAGGAAATGTAAATAATGAACCAGTAAATCTCGAAGAAGATCAAAACCAAAACCCTCAACAAGATCCAAACCAAAACCCTCAACAAGATGAGAATCAAAACCCTCCACAACAAGAACAAAAAATTCTGCAACCTGAACCAATTGCAAGACCTCCTCCTGGCACTCAAGAAAACATAATAAATGAAATAGAAAGAGGCAAAAATGAATTAGAAACACTCATTGGTATGTTGAAAACTTCTGGACAAACCAATCTAATGAGAGCATAATTGGTATCCTCCCTCATGTCTATTAAGACCCACATAGGTTTTGTTAGTGGTCAGTTGAAAATTTGTTGAGTTAAGAGGGATGAACAAAAAATATATAATGCAAATAAATTATCATATCAAGATGTAAAAAAAAAAAATACCAATAGGGAGGATTTATGCATTATTTAGAAAGCTTGGTGAACAAGATATTGTTAGAGAGAGTACTAAAAAGTTCCCCATCCATTGTTGCATACATGATGGTATTAGAAATAATTTTTGGGATAGATGATGGATGGTTTTTGATGCCCCTCCTTGCAGTAATCATGAGGTTTCAATGTATTTCTTAAGGAAATTGTATTGTGAGTTTGTCCTTGGGGAGATCCTCAATTATTTTGATATATTAGACTCTTAGGGTAGAGGTGGGGGGTCATCATTTGAGAGGCCGAGGGCACATCATGACCCTAATGTAGTTAGGGCACTTGTGATCAAGCCATAGGGTGAGCATGTGACTATTCCTTCAGTTGTGAAGGAACATGTAGAGGCTAGTGCTCTAGGGACTATTAATGTTTTGACGTAGACCCTCATTCATTGCATGAGTCCATTAATTGTAGAGGAGCCTTTTGCACATCCCAGTCACATGTGCATATCATGTGGATCTTTATGCACATTTGGCAGTCATGCTAGAGATAGTGTGGATGATGAGCTCATCACTGATTAGTTCCTGAATGAGACATTTGGCATTAACACACAAGTAAATTACAATTATAATAAACTAATTTGATCACATTTCATATGTATAGTGAATGACTAATTAATTAGCATCTATTGACATTGTTCAAAATTCAGGGTCAGAGTGTTGGCAGCCCGAGTAGCGATCCCCTAGCCCCATTTTTTGTCCCGTTGACAAGTCCAGAGGTATGTATCAATTTAATCATTTAAATTAATACATATATTTATTAAGTAATCATATTAAGGATTGACAAAAAAATTTATGCATGTGCATCAGTTCTCTATAGGACTGTTGACATTCACTACAGACTCTGAGCCTAGACATGATACGAGCTTCATAGAGGTACATTTGTTTCATGTTAATTTAATTCATTTGATTATATTTGTTTTATGTTTCATGTTACATGTAACGTGTATTGTATGACATGCAGCTAATCCTTCTCATTTTTTGCAGTCCATCAATCATGGAGTGGCTACACCTATGGCTAAGTCACAGCCATTGATTGAGGTATGAAAGAATTTTCTTGGTTCTAGTTGTTTTTTATAATAGTTAGTATCAAAATTTCTAATGTTATTTATAAGTGATTATATTGATTGAATTGTTGTAGGGTCTTTTCACACCTAATCATCCACGAGCCTTCGAGGTGGACTTACAGAGCGACTATTTGATGGCAGTAAGAAAATAATAAAATTTGTGTACATATATTTGATTTCAATGTATAATAATTATTGATTCATATCTACTTTGTTTATATCAGCTCAAGTTAGAGAAGAGCCTCAATAAGAGGACAAGCGAGCATGTGAGGAAGACCTCATCATTGCCACTATCTCCCTCTACATGACAACTGAAGACCTCTAGAGATTTGTTTCCTTCCCCTCATGGTAAGGAGAAGATATAGTTGATAGACATACATGTATGGGCATCAACATACATATATGTTGGATTTTATGTCAGTGGACATATTTGATAAACATTTGATGTATATATGACATTTTAGATTTGATGTATGATATTTATTTGATGCATGACATTATTAGACTTATGACATTATTGGTTAATATATGATATGTTTGTTCATGTATGACATTATTGGTTATCATAATATATTATGTGTTTGCTAATGTATGACATTATTGGTTATCATTTTATATTATATGTTTGTTCATGTGTGACATGAAATTGGTTATCATAATATATTATATGTTCCTTCATGTATGACATTATTGGTTAACATAATATATTATATGTTCGTTCATGTATGACATTATTGGTTATCATAATATATTATATGTTCATTCATGTATGATATTATTAGTTATCATAATATATTATGAGGTTGCATGGGTACTTGTACCCACACCCCTGGTACTCATACCCACGTACCCAAGTACCGAGTACTCAGTGGAGAGCATCATAGCTAAGGACCTTGATTGAGATTTTGGATTATTTTTTTCCATTTTTTGTTTGTGTATCAGCTCATTGCTTATCAAGCTTTATTCAATACCTAATGAGTTTGAAAGTTTGATATAATATTGATTAACAATAAACTTTATCATTGTTTAAGCATAAGTTTATCATTTCCAATATGTCATCGTCATATGATTTATGATCTTGTTCATGTTTAAAGTTTTCCTTCTCTGTTATTTGTTTATCAAGCTTAATTCAATACTTAATCAGTTTGAATTTTTGATACAATATTGATCATCAATAAACTTTATCAGTGTTAAAGCTAGAAATTTATCATTTGCAATATGTCATTATCATATGATTTATGATCTTTTTTCTCATTTTTAAAGCCTACCTTCTATGTTATGCATCTAAACATTTATCATAAATTATTATTACAAACATATAACAAATCTGAAACTGAAAATGATACATTACATTTGCAAACTTTATCACTGTTCTTGATTTGAAAAATCATTATCATGACTCATAAATTTAGGTTTTCTATAAATATAAAATTATAATTAAAAATAAATTTTGACATACCCAAGTACCCCTGTCCCCTATTATAAAAAGTAACTATACCCGTACTTGTACCCATACCCATACCCTAAGTACCCCAAGTACCCCCGTCCCTATGCAACCTTGTATATTATTTGTGGATCTTGGTTTTTTCTATACATCTATGTGGTCTATAGGATCTCTTGCTACTTAGAAAATCCACTAACCTTTCCCAACCTCCTCACCAGGTTAACTGATCCAAACTTGCAACATCACTCCCTTACTCTTATAGGAACATTATCCCTCCAAAGGTTTTATAGGTCTACTAGGGTACTATAGCACTCCCTAGTCCAAATAAGGTTTCTATTATTTCCTAAGGTGTTATTGGAACACTTGTACTATGCTTGAATGGATAACAACAATGGGTTTGTACCCGATTTCAAGATTTCTTCACAAAAGGGCTACAAGGAGAGCCCCTAATTAGGCCTCTACCTAGAATTCTATGGCCAATAGCTCCTTTTTGGTGTAAGAGAACCCACTCTAACTTCAAAAATAACCATAAATATTTAAAACTAAGGCCCTTGTGGCCTTTAGTCATTCTTAGGAATAATAGATTTAACATTGGATCTCATTGTAAGGCCATAGTTACAAGATTGGCATTTTATAAGCCCTTGTCTAACTATTGGTCAGTAATGATCCTAGGCATAGGTATTTAAATTTTTTTCATGTTAAAATCCTTTAAGGATCATAAAAATAAGGTTAGGACCAATTTTGGTCACTAGATATTCAAAATTGCAAAATATGCAAAAATTGCTCTAAAAGTTGTCAAAGCAACTTGGAGCAGCTTCTTAAAAAGTTTCTAAAACTTGTAAAATCCTCTCCCAAACATCTAGTTGGTTTAAAAAACTCATATAACCATTGGTAGAATCCTATATAAGTCCTTATAGGTGGGTGATAGGATAGATATGTAATTTTGGCATTGAAAGCAATAAAATTAGCATTTTTCCTTGCATAACATGTGTTATAGACCCTAGTATGGATGTGTATAGATTATTGGAGATGTCTTAGTGGATATAGATGTTGGGGAAGTTTATCTATTTCATTTTTCAACAAGTCTCATGTTCTAACTCTTCATAGTGTGAAAGTTATTCAATTTTTATTGCTGGCTACCTAGAAATCAGCCTACAAATTAGCAACTTGCTAGGGCTAGGTTATTTTGGCATATTCCACCATGGGAAATTGATGACCTTTGGTGGAATACAATGTTTAATAATTTATTTTCATATTTTGCAATTTTTTTCTAGAAGATTCAAGGAGGTGAGTTTGCTGCCATACCCTAGGTTTGCTTCATGAAGAGTACACCAAATCAACATTTACAATAGTCCTAGATTGAGTTCTTGGGTTCACCAGAGGCTAAGAGCCTAGAAATTTGTCTCATTTACATTACCCCACATTTCATAATTGTTGGATTGTATTTTTTCTTTGTGTAAAGTGTACCTGCAGTGCAAACAGAGCCCTAATTAGGCCTTCAAATCTGGTCTAATGTTGCAACAGCAACAAAATCCATTCTTCTCCATGCTTGGGAAGTTTGGCATGTTTAATAAGACCTGAAAGGATATCTAAATAACTAGTCAAGTCACCATGTCCTTTGGAAGAATCCAAATTTACACCTCTTCCTCATTCTAGGAGGGCTATAAGCCAATTTAGTGGTTTTTCAAAGCAACTTTATACTATAAGTTGTATTTGATGAAATGAATCATAGATTCATGTTTTTTAGGACCTAAATAGGCCATATCAATGATTTTAGGGAACCCTTGGTCTTTGTATTCAATTTTTGGGGTTTGATCCCTCTCCTGGCTAAGGGAATCTAGTAGTGCATATTGATTTTTTGGTGCTTGGTACTTGGGTAGACCTAGTGATTAGGTTACCTTTTCTTGTGGGGTTGTGATAACCTTCCATTAATCCCATCTCCATACCTATGATAGGTATTTGGTACTAGGACCCTTCACCTTGGTGTTGAGGGAATTTGAGCATTTCCACCATTCCTTGCTATTTGAAGACTTCTACTGTGCACTGTTGCATCACTTTGTCTTAGAGTTTCAACACCTCTAGCCTTAAGAAAAATTGATACATAGGATCCATGCTCAAGTATTTTTAAGGTATCAGGGTGCGTACAGGCCATACAACAAAAATAGCAAAATTGAGGGTTTGGTAGGGCTTTCCTAGCTACTTGTTGTTCCCACTTTTAAGACACCTTCCACACTTCATCAGGACTCCTCCTCCACAAGTTAGAACCTCCTCATACCCTTCTTCAGTCCGTTAGAAGGGAAAATCTTCATTTTTTAAGTTTTTCTCTAGAGAGCTCTTTCTTTGTTGACAGTCCCTAGCCAGGCATTGCCTAGCTTGCCTGGGGCTTGGTCAAAGAATTCTTTGCACTCATTTTTAGGGTCCTTGCTTGCATAATATAATACATCTTTTGGAATCCCTTTTTTCATTTAGGCTGTGAATTTTGGAGTGCCTATTGTCATCTTCTTTAACACTACTATTGCCATAATGTTATAACTGTCACATTCTCTTGTCTATGTCGTGAAACACTTCCACTTGGCATTTCCCAACATGTTGGAGTAGGTCTTTTATTTAGTTTTAATATTTTCTCTTGTCTCTTAAATGGGCATATGCATTTATCACTCGAGCGCATTCCATTCAACTATTGTTATTATTTTGTGTCATGAAATCTTTAGGTGTTGTTAAGCCATTTTGGATGGCATGAAATCCTAAGTAATAAAACATTCATATTATTTGTGTTTATTATTCTTTGCTTGTTTCTATAGCTATGTGACACTTAAGTTGTTTAATAAATTAATATTATAGTCAAAAGGTTTGGCACTGATGGTTTGGGAGGTAATATTGTGGCTGTAGGGCTGAAATTTTGTTTCTACAATAATGTATTAACTAGAACCTATATTTCAATGTTTCAAAACCTCACATAGGGTGGCCTCCAAGTTATGGGCTTTTCAATTATAATTAGTCATTTATTTATTCACTAGTGTAGGATGCCTCTGTAATAAAGATGTTTCAGACCAAAAAAATTTAAAAGTGTTGGTTGATTACAATTCAATTCATCGATTACTTTACTTACCAAAAGACTGTCAATCCAAATTATGAATTAGATGTAACTAGATTATATAATTTATTCTCCACAAATCATATTCAACCATTATTATTATTTGGTTTCTTTTAAAAGCCTGAACTATTTTTTCCGTGCTATAGTTGAAACTAAAACATGAGTAAATGTTTCTTTACATCGATTCTTAATTTATTAGGTTTCCTAGCTAAATGATGAAGGTGTTGAATGTGTAGGATGTTTTGGTTTCTTTTGCAAATAATTTGGTCTCATGGAGAGGCCTGGAACTCCTATGTTTTTCATCTAGAGGTGGCCTCATGAAATTATGTAAATGGCTATTCAATTTTTCTTTCTGTCATTTTGACAAATTAGTGGTTATGCTTTTTTGGTAGGAAGCTCTGTAGGGTCATTAGAGAGGAGGCTTTAGCTGTGCAGCCATCCCATTAAGAATTAGAGTATTTTTTCCCCAAATGGAAGCTTTATGTGTGGTATTTTTTAATGAATATGAGATCTAGTACATTGTAGTTGTCAAATAGAAGTTTTATGTTTCATGAGGACCTTTTAATGCATCCAACTAATTTTATTTTCAGCACCACCCACTGAGAAAATTATTGTGCACCCGCTTGCATGGGAATATGCTTAGTTTAGGTTTCTTAATCTCTCCACACAACATTCAAGCCTCCTATAAATATTTTTCAAGTTTTTGCAAAAAATGATCAGTTAAATTCTATCTGAAAAACATTACTGCATGAGAGTTATTGTATGAGGAAAAACTCTTCAAACATTTGATTAGATGCTGCAAATTTGTCATACCCCTATTTTATTTGGGTTCAAGGATAATGCCTATAAGACATGCACATTGAGTGGACTAAATGTTAGTAGAAGTGTAATTATGAATGACAGAGTGTAATGCCCCACCAAGGGATCCAAAGAATTACACTAAGTTTGCCAAACAATTTTTTTTTAAAACATGAAAGATAAACCATTCACAACACTTGCGAAAGCAATAGAAACAATTCAAATAAAAGTAAAAATATCATACATAACAAATTACATTCTTTAAAGATCCCTTAACGTTGAATTACATCTAAATTAACTATTCATCTAACACCACATCCTTAGCAATGAAACATCCAATGTTCTTAAACAATATACAAGTGTCCTTTGAAATTTACATTTTAGTTTAGCTCAATCATCCACTATACATGTTACAAGGTATGATAAGCTTAAAAGAATAAACATCCATATAAATAAACTACATCATCATCCAATATTAATCCATGATGCAATTAAAGTAAATGAAACCACATATCATACATGATATAGCATCACCATAAAGATATAAACATCCATAATAAAAGATAACCATGAATAACTAAGTGCATGGTTCCTCCCAACCATTAATATCATCATTAGACCATCATGGATCCTAGCCATCCCTCCGTGCATAACATCCCAAAGTAGTGAAGAGATCATCGGTATTAACATAGTAGGAATGTCACACCTAAATCATACTACTTCATATGCAGAAAGTAATCCAACATGCAAAGCATAAGATAACATCATTTAACATATTCATATCAGTAAATACATCCATCATAAGGTATATCATCAATCATGATGAAGATAAATACCAACCAAGAATACTCCAGCCACGGTGTCTCAGATGGATCTTAAATGATAAGAGTGGAAAATACACTACCACTCGACCACGTGGAACCTAAGTGGTCCACTCCTACCGTGCTGAGGAGATAATCTCAAGTCCCAAATAGGCTATCCAAAACACATAGCATAATTACTCTCTAAGTCTAGGAATCCTATAAGTATACTAACTCAAAGGTTCCAATCACAAAATTGACATCTACTTCCCAGAGGCACACAATGACATGTAGGAAACCTACTCTGCAAGCAAGAAAGTGTCATCACATTTATCATGTACAAGTTACCCTGGTAGTTAGCTAAACTCCATGGGTCCATACTGATCTCATGCAGCCACTAGTATCCTCTCATACTGACGAGGCACACTATGGAATGCACGGTCGCAACCATGCGTTCTCTCTACTCCCATCCTAGTCTGTACAAGCACTCAAGGCATGGGAGAGAACATCAATAATTATCTTTTTAGGTTCATTTAATCCACATTTAGTGTGTAAATGTTATCACTTATTAACCAAACTTACAATGAGTTACCCTGGCAGCCACTTAGGGCCCCGACCCCCATTGCAAGCCACTTCCTGACACTACAAGTAGATAACCTACCCTAAGCTCATGGAATCATAAAATCACCATAGTCTTGTACAAGCAATTGTAAAGAAAATCCAAAAGATAATCCATAAAAAGAATCATCAAATATTCACAATATAAGCATCAAATATCCACAATAAGAATCATCAAATCACCAAGATAAGAATCATCAAATCTCCATAAGCATCTGGAAAAGCATCCACAGAAAATCATGACCACAACAGTTCTCTATTGGCAACTGAAGGCATCACTGATAATCATAAGTATCCATTAGTTCTCAATAACCAAAATACATCTCAAAATAAATCTCCATATCCATTGGTTCTCAACAAGCAACCAAAAATATCCCAAAATCATACTGATTGAAGACTCCAAAATGGTTGAGTCAAAACATGTCACAACATGACATCATCAAGAAATAAATCAACATTACAGTCTTATCATGGTGACTGGAAGGTAATCCAAGGATAACTGATCGATGACTCAAAAATGATTAGCTCAAGTGTCTCATACACATACATCTCATCTTCACACGTGAAGACTGATGAACAATAGCAATCAGTAAATACAAACATTTCATAGAGCATACGATCACAATACCATGGTTGGGTTTATAAAAATTGAGACCAAATAAGATCAACATGCCATCACATCTCATATCCCCTGAGCCTCTAGTAACAACCTAGGATTGGTCAATGCTAGTCAACCCAAAAATCCAAAACAAGAAGCATAGAGAATACACAATGCAGACACATGTTTTAGTTTATTAAATTCACATAGTTGAATAAAGTGTAGAGGTTTCCATTTTTTTATTTGCAAGTATACTTTCAAGTGTCTTAAGTTTCATCATTTGACCTACAAGTCAACCCATTTGTTCCCCGATAGCATTATCCTTCCATTATTAAGAATTACATTCTAAGAGTAACTTAAGGATAAATATTCACTAAACTGATCATCATTGACCTTTAATTAAATTGTTCTCTATATTTAACCATGATCCATATTCTAATTGATTAACCTTTCAACTTTTCTAAGATCATTATTCGTTATATTATAAGAGGACCAATTATCATTCTTTGAATAAGAGATCATATCTTTATTAGAATGATCAATTAACATCGGTTCACAATCCTTGTCCTTTTATCATTCTAATAATTCTCAATTATATATTACTAAGTTTTCACCATTAAAATATCTAAAGTCATTATTCAAGTCATAAGAATAAGACCTATCAACTTTGATATTAGTATTTCTACAATCTTATTAAAAGAATTATATCAATTAAATCTCCATTACATAATTTAATTATTAATTAAATCTAATTAACTCTCATTAATTGATTTAATTAATAATTGCATAACCATAGCAACGTTCCAATTAACATCAGTTGACTAATAACTAATTAGAATTTTATAAGTTAAAAGTCAACTATAATTCAACACTCAAATGATCATATTAATAATTCAATAATAATAACTTGTTAATATTAATAACAAGCTATATTGAAAATCTTAATAATAATTTCGTATGACCACATTCGTCATCTTTCAAAGAAAACCAACATTCTCTTGATTAATTCGTATTATCATCAATTTTCAAATAAGACTCTATCGCACAGCTTAATTATTAATATCATAGTTATAATATCAACTCAATGAATATCAATAGATTAAAATCAATCATAATTCAAATCCAAAAATTATTATCTTTTACAAAACTTCAATCAATAAATAATCTCCACTAGATTATCTCTAATCAAATTTGTTGATAACTATTTAAACCATTATTTATTAATAGTTTGTTAGACCCAACAAACATTAATAAATAATAAACTCATCAAACTATATATACTCAACCTATAGAATCCTTCCATAAACTCATTAGTTAATATTTGGCTAACTCTTAACTCCATTAAGGTATGTTAATAGGTTATTTAATAATTCAAATCGTAGCTATATTATAACAATGACTCCTTGCCAATATAATATTTCTTATATCATATAAAGTCTCGTAACACAAATTATTATCTCGTAATTATTTAATATTTATTAAATACCATTTAATATATATTAAATAATTAATATTAAAAGTCATCCATTCTCAAATGAATTCAATAGTTCTATCTACAATCATTCCCATTAAAATCTTCATTAATTCATTTGGAACATTCTGATTAGGCTTTAGACTAATCAAATAATTATTAAGTTCTAACTATTTTAATATCTCTTCTTTAAAATAATAATTGATAATTTATTATTAATACTTTAAAAAAAAAAAATCAATTATCAAACATATAATAGCTATTAAATACCAATAACATACATACATATACATATATATATATATGTGTGTGTGTGTGTATATATATATATATATATATATATATATACACACACACACACACACACACACACATATATATATATATACATATATATATACACATATGTATATATACATATATATACACATATGTATATATATACATATATATATACATATATATATATACATACATATATATATATATAACTATTAAAATTAAATACTGATAAGTATCATCATATAAGAATCGAATTATGATAATCAATTTACATAATTGATTAACAAAAGAAAATAAACCTTTTAGCCGAACCCGACACGTATTATGTATATTTGGCATGGGTATCGTGCCGTGCAGAACTGTCACACTCATGTGGTAGTTCTGTACGCAGTACCACAAGCTACGACCAATGTAAAAATAAGGTGCGGATGGGGGTGAATTCCCTCCCACAATGCACATTTAATATATATATTTTTAAATCAACGCCCCCATCGCAGGTACCCTGCACAGAGCAGAGGGTACGAGGGGGTAATCTGCCCTCCCAAATTATATATATATATATATATATATTTCTTAAAATGGTTCAAATATCATTTTCAATAACGTTTTACCATACGCTTTATCAAATTTTATACAAAGAGTTCCCACACACACACACACACTCACACACACACACACACACACACACACACACACACACACACACACACACACACACATATATATATATATACGTGTATTCATATATGTATATATATATATATATATATATATATATATATATATATATATATATATATATATATATATATATATATATATATATATATATATATATATATATATATATATATATATATATATATATATATATATATATATATATATATATTTGCAGATTATCAATTAGTTATACAGTGTTTAAATACACACACACATATATATATATATATATATACATGAATGTGTGCAGATTTGTAAAATATATCTATATTTTAAAATAGAAAGGGCTTTTCTATACAAGAATATTTTCTTTTAAATAATTGTTTTCTAAACATATCCATTAATCCATCCAATAGGTTTAACTATAAATTTGAAATCATCTTTCTCAATTTGATTCTAATTCGAACCCAAACCCATTTAGATCTAATTTCTTTCCTAAATTGGATCTAGGGTTTTCTATTGTTTTCTTCTCAACCAAATAAAATATCTAGATTCCTATTTCAATTATAGATTTAATCACAGAGAGTATTCGGATACATATAAAAAACATGATGAAGACAGGAAGAGAAATAGTGCAAAGGGAATATGCGAATATCATGAGTGCACCTGGACATTGATGCTAATTCGTCATGCCTCAGAAGTCCATCAAAAATCCTTTCCTTCTCCGTCATTCGCAATTCCTCCAAGAATCTAAGCCAACCGAATCCTCCAAGTGACTAGAAGTGCTAGAAGAAGCATACAAGCATGTAGAAATATATGAGCACGTAGAAGCATATGAGCTTCTCAAATGCATGTAAGCTTGAAGCTTGAAGCTTCCATTTAAGCTTGTAGCTTGTAGCTTCCATTAAGCTTGTCCAAACATACTAGGAGAGCCTCTATTTAAAGGCCTCTAAGATGCATCTAGAGTGTCTTTAGAAACAACTAGAAGATAAGGATGACAACCAAGCATGAGTCTTCTCCAACCTTCTAGATGAGTCTTAAGGTTGTAGACACCATGCGCTCAAATAAAAATGCTAACTCCTAAGCATAGACAACTAGTGCATTCTTAGAGTGCAAACTTCAGTGTTGTCTACATGACAACTCTCGAGAATTTGCCGACTCCTATGTGAGCAAATATTAAAATAATGCACATTAATTAATTTAATATTTACTTTTACTCTTTCCAATTTAATTTATTTATTTATTAAATCTCATGCACTTACTTTAATAATTCCACTTTTCAATCTTAATATATTTATATTTTAATCACATGAGATTTAGAATCTTTTATTAATTTAAATATATTTTTCACTTTTAAATTTCATTTTCCAAAACTTAATTGCTAAAATATTTGTTAGCTTTAATAATAATATTATTTAGTCATTTATTTAAAAATGAGCTCCAAATATATTATTATTAAAATAAATATTGTCACATTCCAAATTTAAACTTTTAACTTTTTATTTTCAAATTTAATTAATTTTCCAATTAATTAAATAAAATAAATATTAAAATACCATATTTTTTCTCCATTAAATTAAATCATTAATTAAATCTTTTAATTAGGCTTAATTAATAGAAAATACATCAAAGACTCTCAAGGTAAAATACAAAAATCCATCATAGCCAAAATACATACAAAATCAAACCAAGGGTTAATATCACAAATTACGTTATCCAATGTATTCGGAGGGTACTCAACTCAGATACTTGTCCTAATTTCCAATTAGAACAAATGACTTAAAGGGTTGAGATTTGGACTTGAGAATTTATCTCCCCTCTCTTATTATTGAGATAATGTGATAGGGTACGCTCATCCTGGCAATTCAGGGAAGTCGATACTCGGTACTTGCAACCTGCATAAAAACCACGCATGTACAAGCACAATATATACTATGCTAAATAGGCAATGGAAAGAAGTGGTGCATCGTGTAGATCCTGACTAGCAGGTGACTACGACTCCCTTCCTTAACCTCATCAAACACGCCATACATAAGAGCAAACATGCAAAGCAAACGCGCACACCATACACATGCAAGTATGGGGTAAGTATCCATAAGAAAACACATATGATAAAAAATCATCAATCAATCTAATCATCATCAATAACTGAAAGGAAGGTAATAATCATCATGCATACATGAAATGTAAAGTACCAAGTAATCTCATCATATAATAACTGAATCCATAGCACAATATCTGATAGTTCTCAAAACAATGCTGCTAACCATCAACATAAAACCAGCTCTAAAAGAGTTCAGCAATGATAACAAAATGCAAACTAGGGGTATGCAATACATCCACCCCCCTTGGGATTAGGCTTACTCCTGGAAGCCTACAAGAATGAAAAAAAAAAAAAAAAACTAAGATACTCACTATGTGGGTTCCATTGATCCCTTTTCCCCTAGTAGGGAAATATGATTCCACTGAGGATATTACAACACCCTTAGAGCAATATCATTCTAGTTTAATGGTAAATCGAAAACCACATTGATCCAACATTCATTCTTTTAACAACTACTGAAATAGATCCCCTAATACATTCTAGACAAGAGCAACTTAATGCTTGAAAAGATAATCAAAGGCATACTACCTTAATACATTGATAAAAGATACATGTTTTTGCAACTAGAATGAGTTTCAATTTTCAGTTTTGCCTTCGTTTAGGTTTTCAATAAAATTTTTCAGTTTTGAAAGCTAGGTGTTGACATATGAAAAATATGCAAGTAACAGTTTTAAGTCTTGTTTCAGTTCACCTAGTTTCAAGTTTTCAGTTTGAAAAAGATACACATGATAGTTCAAAGTTTCATTTTGTTCAACTAGTTGACAACTAGTGGCATTCAAATATACGCAGAGATCCCAATGTTGAAACTTGAGCTTTGATATAGAGGCTAAGAACCATACCAGGTTGGAGAAGATGAGGGGGAAACAAATAACAAAATAAGTTAGATGTTAAACTTTAACTACAATGCATAATATTATTATCCAAAAGGTACAATCTGAGATGTTGTACATATTGGTGCCTATTCTATTCCCCTAATCTACCACTAAGTTGGCTCCTAGAGAATAGCAGGGCCAGATATGTCACTGCAACTGTTTGTAGTTAGCAAATATGTGAGATAGGTGTCAATGAACGTGTGTGGAAAGTTTTTAGAAGACTTACATTGTCATGTTTCTCTAATGTGTTTTTTAGGTGATGATTTTTTTTTTGATAGAGCAACAGAGGGCTTATCTTAGTATAGACAGAGTTATGTATCCTTGAGTCCCCCAAACCCTTGAGAAGCATTAATATCCATTGTGTCTAATTGCAGAATGAGACGTGGAGATTTCTAAGCAATTTGCACTTTTGTCTACCCCTGTCCTTTGGAAGGAACTTGTTGTGCTTCCATCATTAGGAAGAGGGTGTCTCTTTTTGGCAAACTTATATGTTGATTATTGATGATCTAGTTACTATTGGTTGGGGTGGCACATAGAGGATTGAGTTCAATTGAAAATAGAGCCTTTGCAGCATTGTAGATTTCAATAGAGGTGGCTAGTAATGGCATGATAGTTTTGAATTGAAAAAAAGGTGCATAACAAGCTAGGAAGGAAGATTGAGCTCAAAGGTGGTGTCTAATCCTACTTGGTGATGTTATAGGACTCAAAATGTAGTGGACAAGCTTGTGGTGCTTCCTATACTTGGTAGTTATGTTGTATGAAATGGTTTACATATATTGTTGTATTTGTCTAATTTGTGTAATGAATTCAATGGCTTTGTCAACTTCATCTTAAGATAGAGTAATTGTTGCTAAGGATAGTAGCATGGGATACGCCCTGTCATTCAATTATAGAAGTTGAAATTGGAGTAACATGGAAAGGGTTGCAGTTTGTAGAGTTGGGAAGACCTTTTTCATAGTTGTGCTTAATGAAAAGTAGGCTTCCATCCCATGTGTGCTTCTTGAAGTAGTACATTTGAAGAAGGTGAAATATTAATCCTTTTACCAAAGGAAGTAGATCAACTTTGTGCCCGTCAATGACCAAATTGCCATGTGGGGGTGTCTCAAAAATATGGGGGATTGATTAGAGAAAATGGTACTTTGACTTTTTTAGCAACTCAACAATATAAGTTTCAAAATTCCATATTCATCAGTAGAAATTGTAGTTGTTGTTCTCTTATCTAACAAAATATGCAAGCTATGAGCATTTAGTCTTGGCCATGTTACATCTCCTTAGCACAGGATCTGTCTACCCCATGATGAATAGCTATTGTTGAATCACTGCTGATTTTTACCATAATTTACCCACCAATCCATTATGCCAACATATGCTGAGAAGGGAAGGGCAATGTTTGATAAAAGATGCTGGTTGATCATCATTTTTATGACTAGGACTTCGTTATGTTCTTCCATTGTTCCCATTCTATCTACTTAGTATATAATTCCCTCCATGTTTTGCACGTGTGTTTACATATTGTTCCAAATTTGTCACCATCCTCCTCTTTTTTTTGACCTAATTTCACACCATGTTTGCAAGCTTCCATTATTCAAATAGTTGTTTACATTTGCAGGTTGGCTCTGATACCATGTTAAATTTGAAAGATCGATGATGCAAATGTAATGGCACTGCCTATTCAAGGTATGTGTGTTCCAAATGCAACATTCTCTTAGATTTATATATAGAGAGAATAGGCCATGAATAGACATGTCCTTTCATGGGACATGTGTATTCATTAATCAAATAATTAATAATAATAACAAATTTAATATCATATATATATATATATATATATATATAATTTTCTCATATAACAATGACCTCATATCTCAATATAAAGAACACACACACACACACACACACACACACATGCACATGCACACACATAAATTATATATAGGTTTATGTGATTGAAGCTATCATACATTGACAAATTGAACTATTTCTAGAGGTGAGATTGATTTCGTGCAAGGCATGAGAGTTGCCATCTTAAAGAATCTATCTACTGCAACATACTTAGAATTGTTGCCCTTTCTATAGTTGGATAACTAGTTATGATGTCAATGGAACTAGATTCCTATGACTTTGTTGGAACCAAGAAAGGCTTGCACATTCCTTGTTTCTTGTTTATTAACTTGGTTACAACACATGCACACCCAAAGATTGATCCAAATATAGGTAGTGGAACAAGTTCTATTTTGATAGTTAAAACTTAATGCAATTAAGAATGTTCAAGTAAGCTATAGGCTATTTTAGAACAAAAAATAAGAATCAAAAAATTTTAATGCATAGCCAAAGTTTGATCTGATCTAGAGATGTTGATAGTTACACTACTACAAAGGTTTAAAAAGTTGTATCTGATCAAAGATCATTTCCCTATGGCATTTAGTGACCCTTAGGGATGTTTCAGTTCAGCATTCCTGAGAATGTTTGAGTACTCAATTAGATGGAATGAGGTTGGAGATAGGGTTTACCCAACCACCTAGACCTAACATAACAGACAATTCGATCCCATGATGAAAGGTGTGAGAGATTTGGCAGTTGGCAACTTTGTACTAGCCAACACTACAAGTTTCAGCATCACCCAAGATGGCATTGCAAAATCAAAATAGAGTATGATCTTCAAAAAAATAGAGAGGTTATTGTAGGTCTCTACAATACGGTCCCATAGGAACTAAAATTGCATCCATACCTCGAACGAGCTTCAAGATATGTCCCGTCAAAGATCACTACCCTATGGCATTTAGTGACCCTTGGGGAAATTTTAGTTCAGCATGCCTGAGAACATTCTTGCAATCAATGGGATGGGATGAGGTTGGGGATAGGGTTTACCTGGCAACCCAAATCTAATAGAATAGGTAGTTTGATCCCACGACTAAAGGTGAGAGAGATTTGGTATTTGACAACTTTTTACTGGCCAACACTATAAGTTTTAGCATCACCCAAGATGGCGTCAAAAAATTAAAATAGAGTATGATCTCCAAAAAGTGAGAGAGGTTATTGTAGGTTTCCACAACACTATCATATAGGAACTAGAATCACATCCATACCTTGCATGAGCTCAAAGATATGCCCCATCAAAGATTAATGCCCTATGGCATTTCTTGACCCTTAGGGACATTTCAGTTCAGCATGCTTGAGAATGTTTGATTGCTCAACGGGATGGTACAAGGTTGGGGATAAATTTTACCTGGTCACCTAGACCTAATGGAATAGATAGTTTGATCCCACAACAAAAGGTGAGAGAGATTTGG
Source organism: Cupressus sempervirens (assembly GCA_028749045.1). Classification (NCBI taxonomy): domain Eukaryota; kingdom Viridiplantae; phylum Streptophyta; class Pinopsida; order Cupressales; family Cupressaceae; genus Cupressus; species Cupressus sempervirens. The sequence continues at coordinate 616,663,282 of CM053783.1, forward strand.
CAATTGGCAACTTTGTACTGGCCAATACTACAAGTTTCAGCATCACACAAGATGGCATCACAAAATCAAAATAGAGTATGATATCCAAAAAGTGAGAGATATTATTATAGGTCTCCATAACATGGTCTTATAGGAGCTAGAATCACATCCATACCTCACATGAGCTCTGAGATATGCCCTGTCAAAGATCGCTGTCCTATGGCATTTAATGACCCTTAGGGACATTTTGATTTAGTGTGCTCGAGATTTTTTGAGTACTCAAAAATATGGGACAAGGTTAGGGATAGGGTTTACCCATCCACTCGGACCTAATGGAACAAACAATTCGATCCCATGACCCTTTTTCCACTAAGTGGCAAATTTGAGCAACTTTTACAACTTTCAACAATGCAACTTTGCACAAAAAGTGCAATTTATACATTTTTCACTTGATTCCAATTCTATGACTTGAAAAAGGTTTGGAAACACTAAAATAACTTATTTCCAAATTCTCAGCCCTTTACCAATTCTCAAACTCTTGCAAAGTTGTTAGCATTTTTGTAATTTTGCTTTGACAACTTTTGTAATTTTTTGCAATTTTTGACATCTTAACTCTTAGATGCCTAAAACTTAACCTAATGACCCTAAGGAACTTTATAACCTTCTAAGAAACATAAAAATCCTTTTTTCTTTGAAAAATCACCTATATTGCTCATTTTTATGCCTAAAAAGTGGCCCATAGTGTAACAACAGAGACTTGCTCCAAAACAACTATACCTCATCTTTTGATATGTTATAGAGAATCAAAATGGGTATCATAATCTTCAATTTATTTTCTTGATGTTATGGAAAAATGAAAAAGGACAACATTTTATGGTAGTGTTTGTATTGGAATTATCATTGTTTCCTTAGCTAGTGTTTTTCATGAGTTAGAGCACAATAATCTATCTTTTGTTATGATTGAGTTCAATATTTTAGTGTTCTTGTTGATTAGTGTTAAAAATGATTTGGGATTTGAGTTAGTGATGATATGAAAGCTCTAAATTATATTCATGCTTCTTGTTGGTGTTCTTAGATCATGTTAATGGTTCACATTGATTGAGGAGATCAAATTTTTATTTATTTGGTGATTTTTTGGTGTTTCTTTTTTTAGGGTCTAACTGATTTGATGAAGCAATAATTTGTGATTCTTGGTGCTACTTTGGTGATACCATTGCATGCTTTTGGTTATTCATTTGGGTCCTATCCAAGTCTTGGATGACTTGATTTGGATAACATTACTAATTAAACATAATATTTATATCTTTTATTCTAATAGCCATTAGCCTACCTTGTTTATGTTTAATCTTTGTAACATGTATAAATGAGATAACATTTCTATAATTGAGAGTATGTTAAGTATGCAAAGGATGTGCAAAAGAAATATATTGTATGCATTTTATGAATAAGTAGAAGTTGTGCTTCATTGGATTTGTCTTGGTACTTGAGATGTTTATCTTCTTGGTTTTAGTGAACATTATGTCCACTCTCTTGTAATTAAGATTATATTAGTGAACCCAACTAAAGGCAAAATATAAGATTTATTGTAAGAAATGTGCTCTACATAGTGTGTCCATAAATTGGGTCATATGTCTCTAGATGTAAGTGGATTCATTTTTTTCTCTATTTTTTTAAAATTAGGAGTAATTTTTCATAGTACAAATATCTTGTGGTTTTGGCTCTCACTAGGTTTTCCCTAATAGGTTTCCTCAAGAACATATATGATGTAGAGCCCTCCACTATCACCTTAAATAGACTAACTCAACTTGAGGATTCAAAAATATAACTTGGGATCAACTCAAGGAATCAGTCCTACTCAAAGATCAAATGGAGTTCTCTGACTTGATAGATTACTTCCTCAACCATGCTCATGAGTTCATCATCTCATTGTCTCAATCCAATCTATTCAAACTCCAATACTCTCCTGAGTGCCTCCAACATACCAAATATCCAATCAACCTTCCCACACTAACCCTAACACCTTGGATAACCTTTTTAAGGCCTATCTACCATGATCTAACTCTTCACCAACTCCAACCAACTCATCTTTTACCATTTCACACTTTAGCCTCCTAGGCCTACCTAGTAGCCCTGTCAAACAGAAATTTGCAAATTCCATGAAATGTTTCCAAAGAACCTGGTAAGTAATTAACTTTCCAAATACCCTTTTGGAAGTTATAAAACCCCTATCTATCTCAAACCTTGACCTCTTGACTGGTGAACCTTTCTACTATTGATTGCACATGCATTTAGGCCTAATTAGCCTACCCCAAAAAAGGAACCCTATCCTCCACTAATCTCCAAGACTCCCCAACCTAAAATAGTCTTTCTAGACCTCTTAAGACAAAATATTATCAAACTCCCAAAGGATCACCATTCATCAAACTCCCAAATCAACAAACCCTCACTATTTGAACAAGAAACCAAGGGTTTTGTAGAAAATACCCCTCCAATTCACTCACAACTCTAAACAAGGTTCAAACACCTTACAATCCATCTAAAAAGACCTTTACAAACCTTGGTTACCCTATCCATCCCTTGGATCATTCCCAACCATGACTGGTATGGGACTGGTTTTCCTTAATCAAAAATTTCCCATCTTTTTGGGTTCTTCAAAGACTTCATCTCAAATCCTTGCATATATTCACTATATAAAAAGGATCTATTATTCATTTGACTGATTTCACCAATCAATGGAAACCCATTGGTGGGTGAGTCAAGGCACTTAATAAAGTCCTTGCACTAATGACTGTCTATAGTCAAATACAGGCATAGTCAATTATACCAATGATTTCTTTCACTTTATCACCAAAAAAAATACTGAAGTGAATTCATAAACATGTAAGGGAAATAAAAGCAAATTTATTTACACCAAGTTCATGTTTATATATTCAAACAATTTTTTTGTTATTGGGACTATACCCATGGAACAATAAGCTTCATAAAATGCAGTTAAATTGAATTCTATTTATAAAACTTCCATCTTTGGTTCCATTACATATTTTATCATTATGGATCATCTATCCCTTCTAATCACATGGAAGAACTTCTAAAAAAACCTTATCTTCTCCTACAAACTTGACAACAACTTCTTAACTATTTGTAACTATCTGCAACAATGTACTAATTTAACATATGAAAATATTGTCAAGTCGACAACAAAGTTATCAACTCAAAAAATCAACATTTCTATACTAATATAAAGACTCTTTAACTTATTTACACTATAAAACTCTAAACATATCCATTAGTCCTTTCTCTTAGCCATTTTTGGCATTCTTGACAACATTTTGTCAATTTTGTAATTTACATCTATTTATGCATATCTTGTATCTTAACCTTGAATGACCTATGACTCCTCCATACTATGAATTTGATGAACCAAATACATTACATTTTACTATGACATTAACATTAAATTACTTTTAATTTCTTATACTTCACTTGTGCCATTTTGGCCTAAGTTTGCCCATTCTTGGTAATGTATTACAAATTTGACAATTTCATGCTTCCCTTACATTTTGATGGCTTCAATAGCCATGGTTCATCATCAAATGACTTTACATATCTTCATTAGGCATTGATTTTCCTTGATACCTTCATGGTCTCCCTCATAGGTCCTGATGTACCTTGTAGTTTAGTGTGTCCACTTGGTGCCCATGCACCAATATATGATGTTATGTGTTATGTGTTATGTATTATCTATTACAAATATTGTATTATTATTTATCTTTTAGATATTTGATTTATTTAAGTGGTTGGAATTATTATATTTGGCATACGACTGAATCACCCCCTCCCTAAGATGTGGTTGTCTCTTCCTAGGCCTAAAAATTGGTATTATAGCCAAGTCCTTTTAAAGATATTTGATCACTTAACATGATATTTGACATGGAAAGTTTACAAAATGATGGTCTTAAGTTTGATGGAACAAACAACCTAGTTTGGAAGAATGGTATGACTACTTATATGATATGTATGGGAGATGAATATTGGGATATTAGTGAGAAGCCTTATGATATACCAAATGATCTATCAAATGCTACTACAAATCAAATGAAGTAACTCAAGAAAAAACATGATAGAAAGTTAATATTTGATTAGTGTCTTGTCTGATATAGAGTATTCTCACATCTATGGATCGATGATAACCAATGAGGCATGGAAAAAGCTAGAAACTATTTGTAAAGGTGACGGGTATGTTAAGCAATCTATGTTGTAGGGTCTTTAAGGGAAGTATCAAGATATAAAGGTGAGTGAAAGTGAACTATTTCACCATTTATATAGAGAGTGAATAATATAGTTTGTTCAATTATAAGTAGAGATGACACCTTAAGCGATGATGATGAACATGAGTAAAATTTTGAGATCTTTGCCTACATGTTACAATGAAAAAGTCACATCTATTTAGAAATTAAGAACTATAAAACAAGTTTCAAGAGAAGCTTAGGCTGGAAGACTTTTTTTTCTATGAGATGACTACACTTGGTAATGAGCTACCAAATATTGAAACTACACTCAAATCCAATATTTATAAGGATAGGGAAGAACTTTTGAAAGATAGTATCTATGCTAAGTGTAAGAATTTTCTCAAGGAAAAAAATGAAAATGACAAGTTTAGTAGCTCAATCAATAACACAAATGAGAGAGATGAAATGATTTGATCATTAAATGACTAGATTCAATTATTATCAATAATAAAAATATTTATGGATGCAATACACATAGATCTTCTTGAATATATAGGTAATGCCTGATAACTAGAAGTGCTACTAGTGATAACCTATCAACTAGACAAGGTGTAATCACATGTCTCCTAAAGGTGGAACATCATCCATTGTACAAAAAAGTATGTGTAACATGTGAAACAATGAGAGAAGGATAATGTGGTAAGAACACAAAGCTGGATCTTGCAAACAAATAGGTGTGAGATGATCATAAGTGCATGTGGATTTCTCCTACAATATGTGCTAAATAATGTGTTGACTCCTATGAAAACTAATATGAAAATGTTGTATCCTAAGTAAACATAAGTAAAGTGTAATTAGTAATTAATTCCACCAATACCCCTCCCTCCACCTCAACTTGTGAGAACATAAACATGATTACGTCTAAAGGGAAAAAGGAAAGCTACAAATCAAACATTGATGAACCACCTATGATTATCCTTAAGGATGTGGATTCTTCCACACAATTACAACCTTGCAATCTTTAGACTAAGAGAGAACAAACATAACAACAAATAAAAGATAAAATCATGTTAGTCATAATATCATAATTGGTAACAATGTTCCAAATGCAAAGAATTATTTGTTTGAGCTTCTAGCAATGATCAAGTAGCTTACTGAATCGCTTGATGAGTCTTGGAAACTTCTCCCATTGTATCCTTTCTTTTGCTAGTTTGAAGTTTTTGGTTACATGCACACAATTATGACTTTACATCACAAAGAATTCAAATTCTAACAATTTTCATGTTCTTTCATTACATTTTGATCTAAACAACAAATTCTAATCTTTCACTTATTCAAATGACTAATATGAAAATGGGTCCTATTAAAGAATCTAATATAAATTCAAATAATGTATCTAGATTCTAAACAAATCAAAATATAAAATTTGTGATTTAAAATTATCTCATCACTTACACATAATAACAATACCCACCTTGTCATGTGGACAGTCTTGGGGGAGAGGTTGCAACATTGTATTTGGATCCAATTGATCACTCTTTCTTTATCTCTCCCTCTCTCCCTATTCAATCTAATGAGCCAATCAGATCTGCTCTACATTTTAATGTCTCAAGTATTGCTTCATGGTCTCACTCAACAACTTTCCAAAGAATCTTATTATGTGGTTTTCCACCATATTTTATCAAGTGGACATTTGATGCGACAACAAGGTTTTTAATAATGATGAATCTTCCTCTTTGTTTGCCAATCCTCAAATAACCACAAGTTAGGGTTCTTCATAGAATATCGTCTAAGCCATGTGCCAGTTACAACCACCACACTAACATGGTACTCTAAACCTTCACCATCTATAACTAAGTGATCCAATTTTTGTTTGGCTTGGACACAATGACACAAATAATAATCTATCCCTTCTTCATTGTCTTCAGGTGAAATAACAACAAAAACATGGCCTACAGTGACAAATGTACAAAATTTGATCATTAATTTAGAAAATACTTAGGTAAAAGTTATAAAGTTACATATTGAAATTACAAAGACACACACACACACACACACACACACACACACACACACACACACACACACACACACACACACACACACACACACTAGGTTGCACTAGATCAGAAAAGCTGTCAAAGTCAATAGATGAATCCATCTCTACCATTTCAAGTGCTTGTGGGGGACAATAGGTGTCAATTGGGTCAAAAACTTGTATATGCCATTTGTCCACCCATTCAGTTGACTCACACTCATCCCAATTTTTCTTTGCACATGATGGACAATAGCATGCCATTTTTCATGTGTGGATACTCCATGAATCTACATCAAAGCTTCTAAAGAGTGCAACTCACTAGATCCTATCAATGTGCAACAATCTTCATATGGTGCAATGTTAGTATTATCTATCAACCAAAAAAATCTATGAACCATAGACTCACCTTCCTTACCTGGACCCATTGTAGCATTACACCATTGGACTCAATGGATTTTGCATTTGTCAATATTGCTCCATCTTTATACTTTAGTTCTTCATGAGATAAGGCTCTTTTGATGCATGTGCCTGCACCATCGTGCTCTCCCTTTCCATAACTAGCCTCTATGAAATTCCACATATATTGAATTATACACAACCTATGCATCTTGCTCAACCAATAGAACATCTGTGCATTCTTGAATTGAGATGTGCAATTGTCTGACCTAATAATGTGCTGACACTATGTTATGCCCTTGTTAGCCAAATCTCTATAAAATAGTTGAAAATAGCCATGTACAAACTCTGTAGAATGTGATCGATCATCGCTGATATAAAAATGGTACTCCCTCAAAATCTTCTTCTCATCCTCTATACTTGTAGGTGAATGCATGAATGTTATGTGAACAAATATGGAAACTTGTTGAGAAGCATAATACTTTGCTTGGACCTTATTTTGTAGTTGTAGTGTGTAGTTCTCTGTGAAGTCTACAACTGAATTAATGGTATCCAGTGGAAACATACCCTTGCACAACTTAAATTGCAAATCCAACCATTGAGCTCTATGTGTATGCCTTGCATACTCGTAAATAATCTTTTCACAAAAAATCTTCATGAACTCATATACTGGAATCTTTTCAATGACTAAATCACATCTTTTACCCTATTTCCCATATTTTAGAGCATATGTCACTGTCTTAATTTTTTTGTAATGTACTATTTCATTTCCAATTGCATGTGTACTATCCATATGTTCACAAGTTGATAAAAGTTGCAAAGAACCACAAAATAAGCATGTACCATCCAAACATGATGTCTTGTAAAATCATTGGCTATCCCCTATTTCACATAAAATGTTGGATATGAATTCCCATGAAGATCTTGGTGGCTCATTCATGTCACAATCCCACAAAGCAAACTTAGAATGCAAAAACACACATATATGCCTAAAAATATCAAAATGGTTAGAAAATTCAATATGAATCTTACAACAAGTTATGTGTGTGTGTGATTTATCTTGACATAAAAAGTTTTACCCATCTCAAAAAATCTTTGACTTATTCAAATTTGAGGATACATACCAATAAATTTTGCAAAAAATTGTGTCTGAGTTGAGTCCAAAAAATATTTCACATGTGGGTCACAATTTTGGCTACCAATCCTCCTTCTTACAACATCTCTTTGATTAGGGGAAACATATGTGTTATTTTTCCAAAAAATCTCCAATCAATGATTTCAAAACTTCACTAATTTCTTTATCCTTTTGTGGTAGTCTATCACTAAATGTCCACAATTCATTTTTTGTTGGATCTTCCAATCTCTCATGCCTTAGCATGGCTCTCCTTAGAGCACCTCTACCAATTTTCAATTTTTTTCTTGTCTTTCTCATGAGTCAAGCTTTCTTCATTTGGGTACTTACTATTGTCAATGTAAGTACTTGTCTTGTGATATTACTATCTTTGGTGCATGATTTAGAACCCACTTTGTCATAAGCACTCATTAGATTCTTTACAATTCTTTTTTCATTTGAATCATCCATCATTCCTAGCCCAAGAATCTTCATGATAGGCCTAAATTTAAAATTCTTCATCATTTCAACAAATAATTGGCATTAACCTATAATATTTAATTCTTCAAAGAATAATCTCCACACACGATTAACTTTTCTTTGACAAGTACGCTTGCTAATCTTGTTAAGGATTGATTTCAAAATGTTAGTATCAATATCAATCAAATATTTTGGTCTTCTAAAATGAATTCTAGAAGGTGTTATAATCTCTTCTAGTCCCTCAACATTTTGAACATCAACATAAGGTTGAGTGTTTTGCGTAGCTTGAACTAAAGATCATGTGCTTTGGAAATAAGATACAAAAGATGGAATATCACCTACTTGATATGTTGATGTTGTGCCTTTAACATGACATGATGGAGTGTGTACATCATTGGATCTATAAATTAGTGTCTCTTCAACATGAGAGGATGATATGACTCCAACATTGGAAGATGGTGTAGCTTCATAATTCAATTGTCTTCTTGAGCGTAACAGTCTTATTCGTTCTCTTTGTCTTTCCAATTCTTCCTCTTTGTTTATTTGTATTGATGGTTCTTAATCCTCTTCAAAATTCAATTCTTCATTATTTCTTTGCAATTTTTTTTTTTCACGTAGTAGTTTTATTTTGTCTCTTTTAATTACCAAATCTCTCTCCCTATCTTCATTTTTTTTGAGTTTTTGGTTTCTTCCTCAGCATGATGATGATTTGTACATGTCAAATTATTCAAACATTTGAATTACTTATAATTTGTAAATTACAAATCATTGAAATACATATAAAAATTACAATTATTTCAATGAATACACAATATATATCAAACAACTTGCCAAATTTCTAACAATTTCCAAATAACAATTCACTCAAACATACAAATTTCAATGAATTCACTATATATTAAACAACATGTCAAATTATAATCAAATTTGTCTTTATATATCAACAAACAATATTTAAAAAGGATTGCACTAACCTTTTCTATAGAAAGAATATACAAAAAGCCTTCAAATAGCATATCCAATGATTGAATTTGTTGTTTGCTAGCTTCAAAAAGTCTTTAAATAGTGTTTGCTAACTTCCAACATCTTGAAACCTATGTTTTCTGTTGAAACGACATAATGCACAATAGACAAAAAGTAGAGAATGGATAAAATGGGACCCAAACTTTCTTTGTGACCATTTTAGGGTTATTTGACATAGTGCGTACACACTATAGTGTGTACACACTATAAAGCATGTATGCACTATAGTGCATACACACTATGTCAAAACACATCTCTCCTTATCCCACCATCCCCCATCCCCTACTCTCTCTCAATCTCTCTCTCCTCTCCCATCCCCTACTCTCTCTCTCACTCTCCCTCTTCTACTCCCTCTCCCATTGCCTACTCTCTCTCACTCTCCCTCTCCTGTCACCCACTCTCTCTCAATCACTCTCTCCCATCCCCTACTCTCTCACTCTCTATCCTCTCCCATCCCCTACTCTCTCTCACTCTCTCTCTCTCCTCTCCCATCCCCTACTCTCTCTCACTCTACCTCCTCTTTCATCCCCTACTCTCTCACTCTCCCTCCTCTTTCATCCCCTACTCTCTCTCTCTCTCTCTCCTTCTCCCACTACCTACTCTCTCTCACCCTCTCTCCTCTCCCATCCCCTACTCTATCTATCTCATAGACTCCCATCCCCCCTCTCTCTCTCAGGCTACTCTCTGTCTCCCATCCCCTACTCTCTCTCTCTCTCTCTCTCTCTCTCTCCCTCTCCCTCTCTCTCCCCTTTCCCATCCCCCACTCTCTCTCTCCCTACACTCTCTCCCCTCTCCCATCCCCTACTCTCTCTCACTCTCCCTCTTCCATCGCCTACTCTCTCTCTCTCCCCCTCTCCCATCGCCTACTCTCTCTCATCCTCTTTTCTCTCCCATCCCCTACTCTCTAGATCTCTTAGACACACTCCCATCCCCCCTCTCTCTCTCCCTCTCCCACTACCTACTATCTCTCTCTCTCACTCTCTCCCTCTCCCCCCCTCTCTACTCTCTCTCTCATCCCCTACTCTCACTCTCTCCCATCCCCCTACTCTCTCTCACACTCTCTCCCATCCACTACTCTCACTCTTTGTCTCCCATCCAATTATCTCTCTCTACCACCCCTACTCTCTCTCACTCTCACACACTCTCTCCCATCCCCTAATCTCTCTCTTACACACACTCCTATCCCCTCCTCTCTCCCTCTCCCACTCCCTCTCCCATTACCTACTATCTCTCCCTCTCTACTCTCTCTCTCCAATCCCCTACTCTCTCTCATCCCCCTACTCTCTCTCACACTCTCTCCCATCCCCTACTCTCTCTATCTCTCCCATCCTATTCTCTCTCTCTACCGCCCCTACTCTCTCTCTCACTCTCTCACACTCTCTCTCCCATCCCCTACTCTCTCTCTCTTACACACACTCCCATCCCCCCTCTCTCTCCCTCTCCCACTCCCTCTCCCACCACCTAGTCTCTCTCTCCCATCCACTACTCTCTCTCTCTCTCTCAGGCTACTCTCTCTCCCCTCTCCTATCCCTTAAACTCTCCCTTTTATAGATACACACTCCCATCCCCCCTCTCTCTCTCCTCTCCCATCCCCTACTCTCTAGATCTCACACACACTCCCATCCCCCCTCTCTCTCTCCCTCTCCCACTCCCATCCCTACTCTCTCTCCATCTCCCACTCCCTCTCCCACCACCTACTATCTCTCTCTCTCAAGCTCTCTCTCCCTCTCTACTCTCTCTCTCCCATCCCTTATTCTCACTCTCACTCTCTCCCATCCCCTACTCTCTCTCACACTCTCTCCCATCCCCTACTCTCTCTCTCTCTCTCTCTCTCTCTCTCTCTCTCTCTCTCTCTCCCTCTCTCCCTCTCATCCCGTACGAGCTCTCTTTGCCACCTCCTACTCTCTCTCACATTCTCACACTCTCTCCCATCCCCTACTCTCTCTTACACAAATTCCCATTCCCCCCCTCTCTCTCCCTCTCCCACTCTCTCTCCCCCATCCCCTACTCTCTCTCTCTCTCTCCCCTCTCCCATCCCCTACTCTCTCTCTCTTTCATAGACACACACACTCCCATCCCCCCTCTCTCTCTCTCCTCTCCCATCCCCTACTCTCTATATTTGTCACACACACTCCCATCCCCCCTCTCTCACTCCCTCTCCCACCACTATCTCTTTCTCAAGTACTCTCTCTCCCTCTCTACTCTCTCTCTCTCTCCCATCCCCTACTCCCACTCTCTCACTCTCACTCTCTTCCATCCGCTACTCTCTCTCTCTCTCCCATCATATATGAGCTCTCTCTACCACCTCCTACTCCCTCTCACGCTCTCACACTCTCTCCCATCCCCTACTCTATCTCTCCTACATACATTCCCATTCCCCCTCTCTCTCTCCCTCTCCCACTCCCTCTCCCTCTCCCACTGCCTACTCTCTCTCCCCCATCCCCTTCTCTCTCTCTCTCTCTTCCCTCTCCCATCCCCTAAACTTTCTCTTTCATAGATACACACTCCCATCCCCCCTCTCTCTCTCCTCTCCTATCCCCTACTCTCTAGATCTCTCTCACACACACTCCCATCCTCCCTCTCTCTCTCTCCCACTCCCTCTCCCACTACCTACTATCTCTCTCTCTTACTCTAGATCCCTTTCTACTCTCTCTCTCTGGCACCCCTACTCTCTCTCACACTCTCACACTCTCTCCCATCTCCTACTCTCTCTCTTACACAAACTCCCATCCCCCTCTCTCTCTCTCCCTCTCCCACTCCCTCTTCCACTGCTTACTCTCTTTCTCTCCCATTCCCTACTCTCTCTCTCTCTCTCTCTCTCTCTCTCTCTCTCTCTCTCTCTCTCTCTCTCCCCCCCCCCCTCTCCCATTCCCTACTCTCTCTCTTTCAGACACACACACATGCCCATTCCCCCCTCTCCCACTTCCTCTCCCACTACCTGCTCTCTCTCTCTCTCTCTCTCTCTCTCTCTCTCTCTCTCTCTCTCTCTCTCTCTCTCTCTCTCTCTCTCTCTCTCTCTCCCTCTCTACTCTCTCTTCTCCACCCCCTACTCTCTCTCTCTCAACTTTTCACACTCTCTCATCCCCTACTCTCTCTCTTACACACATTTCCATCCCCTCTCTTCTCTCTCTTTCTCCCACTCCCTCTCCCACCACATACTCTCTCTCTCCCATCCCATACTCTCTCTCAAGCTACTCTCTCTTGAGCTACTCTCTCTCCCCCCTCTCCCATTCCCTACTCTCTCTCTTTCACACACATGCACTCCCATCCTCCTTTCTCTCCCTCTCCCTCTCCCACTACATCTCCCACTGCCTACTCTCTCTCTCTCTCTCTCTCCCCCATCCCATCCCCTACTTTCAATCTCTCTCTCCCATCCTATACTCTCTCTCTACCACCCTTACTCTCTCTTACACTTCCTCTCTCTCTCTCATCCCCTACTCTCTCTCTCTCTTACACATATTCCCATTCACCCCCTTTCTCTCCCTCTCCCACTACCTACTCTCTCTCTCCCATCCCATACTCTCTCTCTCCCCTCTCCCATCTCCTACTCTCTCTCTTTCACACACACACCACACACTCCCATCCCCCCTCTCTGTCTCCTCTCTCATCCCCTACTCTCTAGATCTCTCTTAGACACACTCCCATCCCCCCTCTCTCTCCCTCTCCCACTCCCTCTTCCATTGCCTACTATCTCTCTCACTCTCTCCCTCTCTACTCTCTCTCCCCATCCCCTACTTTCTCTCTCTGCCACCCCTAATCTCTCTCACACTCACACTCTCTCCCATGCCCTACTCTCTCACACACACACTCCCATCCTCCTCCTCTCTCTCTATCGCTCCCTCTCCCACTTCCTATTCTCTCTCTGCCATCCCCTAGTCTCAATCTCTCTCTGCTATCATGTACTCTCTGCCACCCCTACTCACTCTCTCACACTTCCTCTCTCTCCCATCCCCTACTCTCAATCTCTCTCTCCCATCTCATACTCTCTCTGCCACCCCTACTCACTCTCTCACACTTCCTCTCTCTCCCATCCCCTACTCTCAATCTCTCTATCCCATCCTATACTCTCTCTTTGCCACCCCAACTCTCTCTCACAATTCCTCTCTCTCCCATCCCATACTCTGTCTGCCACACCTACTCTCTCTCACTTACTCTCTCTCACATCCCCTACTCTCGCTCTCTCCCCTCTCCCCTCTCTCTCTCTCTCTCTCTCACACACACACACAGCCATCCCTCACCCCTCTCTCTTACTCTTTCTTTGCATCTCTTTTTCCATCTCTATGCACTATTTAGGTCTTAATAGTGCATGCACACTATAGTGTGCACATGTTATTGAGACCCAAATTCAAAAATCTTTAAATAGTGTGCACATACTATAGCACACATGCGCTATAGGGTGTACGTGCTATTCAAATCTTGGCATTAAACCAAGCCTAAGGCTTGGTTTTTCCTTGGCGAGCCAACTCAAAGGTTTGGAGTCTATAAACTAGTTTGAGATATGTTTTGTTGTAAACATATAAAAAATGATTTATTTTTCTTGTGTGCTCTCCTTTAAGATTCCTTGTGGTTGAGCATCGATAAGATTAGGTTACATGACATTATAGGTCTCTACGTTAGATATATAACCATATAATTTATTTTTAATTTGAACTATTTCAAGCCTTTCATCTATAATTTCTTTTAAATGTATGTCCATTTTTTGTCAAAAACCAACATGTACTAATTGGGCTATAGATTTTAGCTCGTTCATCAAATTTTGCAACAACTTAGTTTTTTAGAAACTAGACTCCATTCTACACACTTTGAAAAAAAGAAGTTTTTATTTTAGATTAGTTTTCAATCATTTCTAGGGGGAGCACATAGATATTCCACATTTCTGGGATATGTCTAGTTAAAAAAATCATTTAAAAAAAACACATTATAAAATTACTCAAAAATCTAGTATAAACTACATAGTGTTAAGTAACTTTTGACCAGAGCGATTAAACAATTTCAAAAAAAAGTTAAAATTTTAGGGGGGTCACACTTTGTACTATGTTATGCTTTTTTGGAATAAACAATACCACTTTTTGTGGCCTTCTTTTTTGAGGACCTAAAATAAAACCATTTTGAAAAAAATTTAGTAGTTTAGAAACTAGATTCAAAGGACTACTACTTTCGTTTTTGTCATATCTTAAAATTTTGAGCATAACTATCTTCAAATTCTTGTTGAAGTTTAGAAATTGCTGATTTCAAAAAAAAGGTGTCCACTTATAACCCCCCTTTTGGCACCACAACTTGGTGCACTTACCCACATATTCCTTCTTCTTGGACATAACCTTAGCAAACCAGTCTTTTGTTATTTCTAACCACTTCTCCATTTTCAATAATCTTGTTTCTAAAATTCCACTTTGTTCCTATCAAATTCTTGTCCATAGATCTTGGTACCAGTGTCCATGTGTTTTTATTCTCAATCTGATCAATTAAGCTTCATTCATAGAATTTATTCAATCCTTATTATCAAGTGTAGTCTAAATTGTTCTAGGTTAAAATTAAACTATTAAACATGCATTATCTTTTAACTTCTTGTCATTGCTCGAGAACTCATATCTCCAATAATTTTTTTAGGTGAATGATTCTTTCTCACATATTTTTCTAACACATCTTGAAATCTTTGATTCTCAAAATTATTCTCACTTGATTGGGGTTCATCTTTCTGCTTAGGTTGTTTTGTCTTCTTCTCGAGTAATGAAGGTTGTTGGTCAGAAACTCTCCACTATAAATCAGGTAGTGTGTTAGGTACATCTTCATACACATAAAAACTATTGTAATCTCTAGGTTCCCTCTTACTTTCCATAATGTTCTTGTATGAAAACTCATCAATTCTCACATTTTCACTTTCAATCATTGTGTTAGGTAGCTTTCTACTATAAATCATGTAGTGTGTTAGGTACATCTTTATACATATATACAAACTATTTTAATCTCTAGGTTGCTTCTTACTTTCCACAATGTTCTTGTCTGCAAACTCATCAATTCTCACATTTTAAATTTCAATCATTGTATTAGTAGCTTTGTTCAAACATTTTTATGCTTTGCTCTTTGATGAATAGACA
Organism: Cupressus sempervirens; assembly: GCA_028749045.1. Taxonomy (NCBI): domain Eukaryota; kingdom Viridiplantae; phylum Streptophyta; class Pinopsida; order Cupressales; family Cupressaceae; genus Cupressus; species Cupressus sempervirens. The sequence continues at coordinate 616,678,633 of CM053783.1, forward strand.
AGGAAAAAAACTCCATCTCCTTTTGTATCAAATTTACCACTCCTTTCATCCTTATAAATGTAACACCTCCAAATATTTTGAAATAAATTACATTAGGAGTATGACCATACCAAAGTTGATAGGGTGTCTTGTTTGTTCCTTTCTTCAATTGAACTCATTCTAGAGTATATACTCTTGTAAGGCTAGCTTTCCTCTAGAACATTTATAGTGCAACATATTTTTCAATCATTAATGTCCTTGCAAAATCCACAATAGATCAATTTATTCTCTCAACAATCCCATTTTTTTGTGCTATCCTTAGTGCAAACAAATATTTTTTAATAACATGCTCAATACAAAAGTTAGTCAATTCACCAGATGTTAACTCACCACTGCTATAAGATCTCATACATTTCAATTGTTTACCATTATCTTTCTCAATGCTAGCCTTATACCATTTGAACATATTAAAAGCGTGTCATTTCACCTTCATGAACATGATAGTCATCTTCCTAGTGTAACAATCAACAAATAATATGAAATATTTGTCACCATAATAACTGTCCACTCCCATTGGTCCACACAAATCAATATGCATTGATTTCAAAATATCATTACAAGTTTGTGTCTTGGTTGAAAAACTTGTCTCTGTCATTTTACTAAGATAACAATCTTTGTACATTGCATTCTCAAGTGATTGTAGACTCGATAAGGCTCTAACTCTTTGTTTTTTATTGACCTTCACCATATTCTCAAAATTTACATGACAAAACATCTTATTTCACAATCATACATCGTCACCTTAGCAAAAAACCATGTATCAATAGTAGGATCAAGATAAAATAGATTACCTTTTGTTTACACTCTAGTTTTGATCAGATTTCCTTCATCATTATAGATCTTGACCATCCTATTCTATAACTCTAGCTTGTGACTTGTATTGGTCAAATAAGAAACACTCAAATGATTATACTTTAGTACTTTTACCTAGTAATAATCATCAAATCTGATTTTTTCATTCAACATTAGGGATCCTCTTTCTTTCATTGGATAGGGAACATCATTACCTAGCTTAGTAGTTACACCATCATCAATTTCTTCAAGTTTTTCAAACTTGTACTTATGTCACCAGTCATGTGATGTGAGCATCCACTATCTATGACCCATGTATCATTCTTTCTAACATGTGAAATAAAGGTTTTTCCATACTCATACCTTTCTTTATTGGGATCTTCCTTAACAACAATATAAACAACCTCACCTACTTTCTCATCATCAATACTAGACTTAGTATGTTCTTCTTCAACAATATAGCATGACTTCTTTTCATTGTGCTTGTAGTGCTTGTTATTCTTATACTGGTGATCTTTCTTATCATTTTTTCACTATTTCCTTTTAATTTTTTTTCCTTGGCTCTTAGCACATTTGGATATCCACCATGTACGAGTGTCAACTTGTCCCACATCTCTTTAGGATTAGAAGAGTTCTTGCCATCATCAAACTCAAGGTCATTTAGGGTAGATGCAATTTCAATCATCAAAATATTATGATACATCTTCTCGACCATTTTATCAAATATCATAGGAAGAGGAGTTGTGGTGTATTCATGATCTAATAGGTATGTAGCATTATCACCAATTCTTGACATATACAACCTCATTTTTTTTATATGAGGAGAAATTCTCCTTTTTTAGCTTTAATACCTATCTCTTTTACATCTTTGGATCTTTAAACTTATTCCTTTAGGAACTCTAAATTTGATACCAATTTTTAGATAACTAAGAGGGGGGTGGGGGGTGGGGATGAATCACTTATATCCAGTTATTCTATAGGCATTTCAAATACTTTAGTACCAATTCAAACTTAATTTTAACAATAATTTGATGATCTCAATCAACTTCACAATTCATACTTGTAATAAATTTACTTCAAACTATTATTTCAATATTCATAGCTTTATCAAGTATAACATATACAACTTATCTTTTACCTGTCTTTTATCAAGTTGCAATAGTAAGAAAATAACATGAAAATTAACTTACAACATAAAAATAATCACACATTTGACACCATGATTTAACAATGAAACCCCGTAAAGGGAAAGACCACTTGGGATGTGCAACTTTGATAAATTTTACTCTTTTTAAGTGAGAGATACTAGGAACCAACCTTGTTAAAGGTTACATGCACATTTTTAGTGTGATCTAGTTAGAGGATTTTAACATAAAGATAATCTAGACCTTATCGCTCCTTGATTTTGTCTAAATGACAATCTCTTAAGGAGTTCCAAACATCACTAATCGATGTTACCATTTAGGATTTGATAGATTTGTTAGGTCCACTTAATATATCTCTCTAGTACAATGGTAAAAAAGTAATAATCAAATGATCTATTAGGTTTAGCACTACCTTACTTGATCAAATCTATGTCCTATTGTGTCTTCTTCTTTCTCTTACCTCATTCTAGCTAATTCGCTCCTTCACAACTTTACTTTGCACTAACATTTCTTTATCTTTCTTCTACTCTTCTTGGTTCTTTTTGTTCTTTATGTTTATTCTTATCTATCAATAATTCACATCCATTCGGTATTCAACTAGCAACCAAAAACTTTCTTTATCACCAACTTAAATAGTAATCTTCTACTTTCTAGAATCCTCTAGACTTTACTGCTTAACAACTATCATAGATCACAAATTAAATCTATTTAGTCATTTAGAAAATAGAAATTTTATTGAACTTTGTGCTCATCCATATCTTGTTGCAATCTTCATCATCATATCTTCATTGTATTTTTCTAGTCATGGATCTTGTAAAAAACTTTGACTTTAGCCTTTGAACTTCTTGAACCTTCCTTATTTTCATCCTAAGTCATCCTCCAACTCCATCTTTCTTAACTCGTTCTTCTAGCTCATGCATGATGAATATTACATTTCACTCAAGTAAGATCGTGCTCAGTTTACACTGAATTTTAGCTTCTGTTTACGAGCTGCTTAGTGACAACTATTGTCACTCAATGAATATTATGTTCCTTCTTTCACCATGTTATGTAGTGTAACTTGTATAGCTATGTGATAACATAAACTCATGATTACATTACATGATTACAAGATAGTAAACCAATCAAACCAACATTACGTTCTCATTGTTCAACTCATTCAAGCAACCACTGAATACCAATACTTTTCAACCTCGTCATGATCATACTTTCTTTAAATCTTCTTCATCAATCAAAGGATATCTAGAACTCTAATGAATTAGCATCATGTCTAGCCAACTAAGACTTAACATCAATGACAACATAACAACTGATATGACTCTTTCACTTACAATATTGGCATTCTTAGTTATATTATCAAATGGGGATAACATATGATGCTATTTAAATAAGTGTAGAAAAAGAGAAATAGTTTATAGCATGTTCAATACATGGATAATTGTAAAATAAAATGAGTATAGATAATCACTTTTCTTGTACAAACTCTAGAAGTACAATTTTGAGAAACTCCCCAATAGATGGGATTCCCATAGAATATAATCAATGGTTAAAATAAGGTAGTTTTTACATGTTGTTGGGTCTATTAAAAATTTGAAAATATTAATGCAACATTTAGAAGCTAATTAAGAAAAGAATTGAAAGAATTGAAAAGGATATGTTTAGTGGAATGGTCATTACCAATTGATAATTGCAAATTATATTATGAAAGAGAATTTTTACTTGCAAGATTTCCAAATAACTATCCAAGTTGGACTTATTTATTTTGATGCATAAAAAGGGATACACACACAAATGTAGAGGAATACCAAGATTCCTCCATAAAGGAAATCCAATTGGTATAAATACAAAGATAAATGTGTGGTCATCTCAACATTGTAGTACCTTGCATTTTGTTCTTGCAAAATAATAATAACATGTAGAAGTAGATTCACAAATGTAGAATATTGTAGAAATGGTGATACAATCATATTTTAACTATGGTCAAGTAAGTTAATATAATATTCTTAACTCAACACAAGAACTAAAATAAAATTATGTAAGAAAAAACCTAATGTATGTGGATGATGGACTGAAGGACTTGAATATATTAAGGTGGATCTTCTGTTTGATGACCAAACTCTACTATCTCTAAAGAAGAAATAACCTAGATCTAAGAGAAGATTTACATAATGGATGATGTAGGTTATTAACGTTTGGATGATGGAAATGAATTCCTTGATTTCTTTCTTGATAACTCCTTGTATGCACTTTCATGATTACTTATAATACTTGTGGATTTCATGCATGATCAAATGATGTTAGATGGCCTCTTTTATACCGATTTTAGCTTGAAATTGAAAGTCGACTAATAAGGTGGGAAAATGATAATATTTTGCATTGAGCCTCAAAACCAATAAAAAATTACCTCATAGGTTGAGGGGTAAAAGAAAAAACCTGTGTCACCCTTTTGTAAAGGAAAAGGCTAAAATTATAACTATTCACATTGAATGACATAAAATTGGTATTATTTTGAATTTGAAAATGAAGTAAACTAATGAAATGTGTAGAAATGAATGAAGTTTAGGATTATAATTTTTAATAATTATTTGGAATAAGAATTGATATATTTTTGAAATTTTTGTAGATAATTTTTTAGTTGCTAAAAAATGCTAAAAATTAGAGGTCTAGTTCCCACTACAAAACTATATGGAAATAAACTTATTTTCCTTTGTTCTTAGACAATGTTATAGATAACATATATAGCTAGAACACTAAAAAATAAAAAATGGCTTTAGACCTATATTTTTTCTTTTATAATGATTCAAATTTCAACTTACCTAAAATTGATAGTTTTCATCTCCCACCACATTTTTCAAAACAAACCTATTCTAACCAGGAGAAAATTTATACATTCTATAAGATGACTCTCTCCTCTAGAATTCCATATAATTTTTAAATTTTTTTGAGTGTTAAAATACATGGTTATGGAATTTATTAATTATAATATACTATAACTAATTTAAACACTATAAACTCTATACAAGAATAGTCTTGACTCTGAGCTCTACAAAATATTTTTTATATGTTATTTAAAAATATCATTAAAAATAGTAAGAGTTATTGAAATGCCACTTTTCTATCTTTAGTAATTGGGTACAAACTAGTATAAAAATGTATTTGATAGACATTTCCAATTGGAAAAGTGTGAGACCATATAAACTTAGCTAGAATGAATTTATCTAGATCGTATGTTTGAACAAAATTGATCTTTAGATAGAAATACTCAAATTTAGTCATTCTGATATGTCAGTCTAAGGCCTAAGGTGCTAAATTCTAGGAAAAGTTCTTAGGTCCAAAAAATATTGTAGGATCAAGGGAAATATAATGAGATATGCAGAAAAAATGGTTGACAATGCATTTAAAGCATGGTTTTAATGATTGGAGGAATACATAGGAAATCAAGCATATAAATTAATGCTAGTTAGAAATTTGAGAAAGATTAGAGAAATGAAAAGGATCTTGGTTTATGTTATTGAATTCTATAGGAGGTCCTAATACATTAAACCACACTAAGAGGGCTAAAATGTCTTACAAAGAAAGTGTACTTTTTTTAAGATGACACATTTGTAAACTAGTGGTAGAAGAGTAATATAAATTGCAACATTTTAGAAGAATAATACTTGAATACAAGATGAAAATGAATAGAGTAAGAAGCACTTGTCAGGGGGATCTTCAATTATTCAACATAAAAAGTTTGAAAACAAGTAATCTCACCCTAAATGTGACCCTTGAATGGCATTAACTTTGTTAGTTATTTGAATGCACAATTTTTGTAATTGTGCCTTTTTATTTTCCTAATTGAAGTACATATATTAGTTTGAATCTCAACATATCTTTCGTAAGATAAGGTTGGTTCAATTCATAGATATTCAATTGTCTTTACTCTTGAGATAGCTGTTAAATGCAAGTCCTTTCTTTTTCAAATTTTCCCATGTTTATTGTTGCTTTGTTCAAAATAGAATCTTGAGAATTGTGCATGGTTATTTCCCATATGATTATCAATGGATGTTGTACTTGATTCCCTCAAACTATTGGACCAATATGGATGTGTTTTTGGATTTTGAATATCCCATGCATGACCTTTGTATTTTTGGAATTCAATGAAAAAAATATTTAGGTGATTGTGGTGGTTTGGATTGATTTTCATAGAAATATGTCTTTTATCTTTCTAATTTATCCATGGACAACGCCAAACTGAATCCATAGATTAACTATTAACATAACTCGTTGATTATGATGAAAAAAATTCAAATAGAAGTTTATCATCATTTTAACACTCAAAATGTAGTTGTCAACTAATTAATCAATATATAGGACTATTAGAACATTCAAATCTTTGAACAATTTTTTATTATACTCTCTCACCATATTATCAATAACAAATAAATAGATTCATAAGTCAAATTATTTTTTTTGTTGATGGCTTAACTTATTTTTTGTGTGCTCATAAGACTTTTTCAATCATTTCTCGAGGGTTCAACATTTCTTATGTTTTGAAGAATTATTTGAAATCTCAATTATGACTACGAAACACAATGTTGGCATAATATAGCATCCAATGAAATAAAATTTGTGAAAATTGGCCATAAAGTGACTGCGTTAGCATATAATGCGTATATGAGTTTGTCCATTACAGGTAGTAATTATTGAAGATCATAAAAAACAATAACATATATGCCACAAAACTCTCATTTTTATATTTTTAAATGCTTGACATAATCAATTTTCTATTTGTAATAATAATTTAGGGCCTAAAAATCTCATCTCAAATTTTAATATATATTTGAATTGCTTTTACTAGTCTTGAGATCAAGGAAAATTTTAGTGCCTAATTTTTGTCAATTGGCTAATTTTAGAAGAAGAAAAAAAAACTTTGGCTAATAATTCAAGATTTAATGAAACCTAAATAACCACATTTTTAAAATAAAAATTTAGTTTAAGAAAAAAATTTAAATCCCCCAATAATTTCTTTTGTAAAAAAAATTTAAACTCAATGATTTGTTACAATATTTGATACATGATTAAATTTGATTCACCTTAATATTATATATTATTGGAAAAATTAAAATTAACTCCCCAAAAATTATCATAATTATTAGTTACTTTAGGAATATATCATCAATATTTAGTTTTCACTATTAACTCAAAATATAATGTAATAATTCTCATAATATTCCTTGAGATTAAAAAAGGTCAAGTTTGATTTGTAATGTATGGGGGCTAGGATTTCCTTGGATTGTGGATCACAATAGAAATGAATAACCTTGAGGAAATTGTGGGTCCTATTAGAATAAACAATGTCATTAAACTTGTCTTACACAATATAATGAGGATTATTATATTATATTTTAAAAATAATACCATCTAAATATTACATTTTCTCCCTTAAATCCATCTCTACATATAGCCCAATAATTTTCAATAAGAATTCTATTTTAAAATGGAAGTATTTACCATGGTGATTAATGACCTTATTATTATTAAGATTCACCAATATTTTCTACACAAAAATTATGATTCCAAAATAGTAGCCAATATAAATAATATTTTTAATTAAACAATTCAGAGATTCACTAATAATTTTCTTTTTTAAATTATGAAAGATTCAATGATATTTAATGTCTTTTTATAGAGGAGGGTTTCTTAAAGTTTACCCTTGTTGGAATGGTATCAAATGTTTTCCTTGTAAAGGGGGGAACTAGATCTAATAGGTAATAAAGGGTTGCATGTATTGTTATTTATTGCACATTATAAGTAACAATGCCTACTGGTGCAACAAAAATCAATGCATCCTCCCTACCAACAAGAGATGTGTTAAGAATTTTTTCGACGCATTTAATGAGGAATAATTTTCCATTGTTTGATGACCTTGAATGAACATTCCAAATGGAAGGGTTTGTATTAGTATGATTCTTAAGTACTATATTCATTGCAAGCTAGGAAAATCTATTTTTCACAAGTGGTATACTATTTAGAAATGGTTGAAAATGGGCTTTACTTGCTAGAACAAATTAGGAAACAATGGCATGCAATTTTTTTCGAGAAGCATTTATGTTCCAAGATATTTATAATAAAAGTCTCATTCACCCAACATTTCTAGTTCATTTAGTACAATATTATTTTTAGGTATCATTTGAGAAATGAACTCGAATTCATAGAGATCTAGTTATTGACAATTTAAAACTTGTTTAAGTCATTTGCATTATCATTCTAGGTTCAATGTTATCTAAAACAAAATCAATGTGACATTGTGTGTAATTTATTATATTAAATAATTTCTAATATGTTATTATTTCATATTTTGTAATGTCAATGTGTGAAGATACATAACAGAAGTGTTTATATAAGTGAAGCTCACTCTAGAAAAACACTTAAAAATCATCACTTGCTACATCTAGCAGATGTCTAAATTGAGGATGAAAATCACAATTACTTTCCTCTATCTTTCTCACCATTTAGCTTTCCTTTGATGAGAAATATATGAACAATTTTGTCCTAACTATATAAGAGAAACACTATCCTTATTGTATGATCTCTCTACTTGTAAGGGATTATGGATTAATTAGGATAATATAGATAGATGTATCTTATTATAAATGAGATAAGAGTGGTGAAAATTAAAGGTCTTGAACTTATCTTATGAGGGGGTTTCTCATGACAATATTTTTTGTTTTTGTTCTTGAAATATGTATCTAGGTCTTTCAAGAAATGCATAATCTAAATGTTTTATATCTAGGCTAGAAGTTCAATTATCGCTTTGTGAAAGGAGGAAATAGAAGAATTCAACACAAAAAACATGAAAAAACCATGTGATAATAAACAATAATTTAGAAGACATATAATTATTCTACCTTGTACCCAAAACATTCCTATGTCTATATTTTGTAACCATTAATATGGAGCCTATTTTGATTGCCTCTAAATAGAAAAGGTCATAATATTGTAGCATCATAATGGATAATTGTATGTGAGTGCTATCAAAGAGAATGATCTCATGTTAGTTAATCTCACTTTGGTCAATATTCAATTTCTCAAGATAAAATATCTTTGGTGTTGTATGTGAAGATTATGTCATAAACATTTATATTGCAAATAGAATTAGAGTAACCCATATTTGTTTGCCACCATCCTAAAAAAAGAGGAAAATAAATCAAAAAAATTATGATCCAATTTGAAAAATGAACATATAATTTTAAATTTGTAAAATACTTTTATCTTAAATTGTACACATGATTTAGTATACATAAAGGATATAGAAAGGTAGGTTTTGAAGGAAAACAAGTATCCACCCATGGCACTTTATAATGTAGTGCGAGTATAATAAGTCATAATGATGAAAAATGCATAAAGAAAAATCTTAAGAAGGGAGAAATAGGTAATTTAATTAATGAAATTAAATTAACCTTTTTCTCTAACACCCCCTTAATATGAGAAACAATGCATTTACAAACAATGCAGAAAGAGAAAGGAAACTACAATACAATGTTGAAAGAAAATTTGGGTCCCAAAAACAAGGCCTGATGAGGTACCCAATCAAAAAAAAATCTCTATGAAATAGAGAAATAGAGAAAACCCAGTAGGAAAAATTTTACTCCAAAAAGATATAGTTGAAAACCTAGTGAAGGACTGTAGAAGCCTCCAACTAGAGGAATGTTCTAGAAAACAAGAAAAAAAAGTGATCATGAAGAAAAACACTGAAGCATGAAGAAGCTAAAAATTGTGTCAAAAAAGAAACTGCTAATCCGTAGAACCTCCTCTAAAATAGAACCTGACAAGGTAGAGAAGATTGTAATCTGCATCAAATTAGGAGGCAAACAAAGGAAAATAACTAAACTCAAAAATACATATGGCATAAAACACCAAAGCCTGAAGAGCTGATCAATCAAACCAAGGAAGGCTGCAACTAAAGTAGGAATGAAAAGAAGAGTGTCTATATGGGAAATGATCCATCTCACTGAAATGCATAGGTATCCATCCACTGCAAATGCCTAGTACATAGGATCAACTATTTAATACATACCTCACTCCAATAAATTAAGGAAGCATTATGAACAATAAAAGAACCCCCCTAATACAGACAAGAGTGAGGTGATAGGCAACTGAGAAAGTGGGCCAATATCTCCTGCAAAATAGAAAGAACTAAGAACATCGACAGAGAGGAAGAGGTACAAACACCTATAAAGGAACGCGTCATCAACACATCATGGGGCTAATATCATGGAAGAGACACTCACTTGACAAAGGAAGAGGGCACTAAAAAGAAAACAACTATCCCCCCTGTGGCACTTTATAATGTAGTCCAAGTACAATAAGTTGCAATGATGAAAATGATCCTGAAAAAGCAAGGAGTGGCACTTTATCTCAGTGTGTTTGCATAAATATGCTTTCAAATGATATCAAAAATGATTAGAAAGTGTAAAGAGCTGATACAATAGATAGTATAGCCCAAAAGAAAAGATCCCATGCCACGAAAACAATCCCCGAGCCTAAAAAATCCAAGATATCCACCATAGAACATCTAGCTTTGATTTCCCAAAAAGGCAACCAAACTACATCAAAACCAAATAAATCATGTACCTTTGTCTTCATCTCAAAACTAGCTTTCTGATACTTTTTTTTGGATTAAAAGAAATCAGTATGCTCAAGTTATGGCCAAAAAACCAATAATAGGTCAAAAAAGGACCTGAAGAGCATGCAGGAGTGTTGATGTAGTGTTGATGTCAGCATTTCACTACTTTAAATTTGACTCCTTGGAGGCCATCGCAAAAAAAATGACTACCACATGGGATGCCATGTAGTAGTGGGCCCAAAAATAATTATGTGGCACTTGATACATGGCACTAGTGCCATGTGGCAGGTGCCTATAGTACCATGTGGGTGGGGTGCAGAGGTAGTCAGAGGGTAGTAGAGTAGTGGTCACAAGCGGTGGCATCAAAGCTAAGCGGCTAGTGGAGGTGGCAAGGTAGAGTGATAGGCATGCTAGAGCATCGTGGAGAGGAGCCGATAGGGTGGAGCTATGGTGGCCTAGTGGCCGCAAGTGAGGGGTAGCCCAAAAAATTAAACTTTGATGCTGGAATGTAAATGTCCACAGCCTGTGTCGGTGTTGAGGCTAGGGTGGCGCCAGAACAAGATTTTTCAACACTAGTAAGTGCTTGGCTTGTAGGCTAGAAGACAAAAATTTTGTGGTGTTTTGAATTTATTTTTATTTTAAAAAAGAAATTGCATCGTAGCATGTGCAGGAGGTCGTACGACCTTCTATGCAAACTTTTTTTTCCTCCTAGATCAATGTTGTCCAAAATGGACAAAATTTATATGGAAATAGGGGTTTTGAAGCCTTCTGGATGCATCTGTGATGTCCTTTGGCCTCAACCTACTCTGAAAATTAGTGACCCTCTTATTTTCACAAAAAATACTTGAAAATTTCCAAATCTGATCTATCAAACCCTTGTTCTCCTTTTTTTCCCAAATACCAAACAAGCTACAAATCTCTGGCTCTGATACCATGAAGGATTAGAGAAAATACACAAATCAAATCTAGGAAGCCCTCGAATACCTACATGTAGAAAAATTGTCACAGAGAAGAAAAAAATAAGAGGAGGCAAGGGTTTGTTCTGAATACATGCAAATTGTATTTTCAAATAAAGAAAAGATAAAGAATTACAAAGAGATCAATCCTTATAAAAGGAAATCGAAACCCAAAAAGGGTAACCAAAAAGGTAAAAGCTATTTAATAATATCTAATTAATTATTAAATAGAGAAAGAAAAAAATGCATACAACAAAACCTTAGGAAGGGAGAAAAGATAATTTAATTAATGAAATTAAATTAACCTTTTTCTCTAATAGGTTTTATACATGCAATCACCAGAAGAGCCAAATAGATATGCAATCTATAATTTGTTTGGATATCTTACACAATATCAAGCATGCATATTATACTTATAAATGCCCTACAATATGAGAAGGGAAAATAGACTATGCACTCACCATACTATCAATAATTAGCTGCCACAAGTTGTTGACATAAATTGGCTATGATAAACTATCAAAAAATAGCTCTTGCGAGTCATTGAAAGAGTTTGGATAAGATGACATTATAGCCATTATTCTTTTAAAATAAAAAGTTGAAAAATGGGTGCAAGAAGTGATAGTACAACATTTGGGGTCAATTTGCAATAGTAGTGTAATTTTTGGTGATTTTCATGTTTTTGTTTTTGCAATTATCCTTGACATTGTTGTAATATTGATGTTGGTGTCATAATACTGCAATGCCAGCCTGAGTATAAACAAAAGAAAACACATCATAAATCATTCCCTAGCTATTTTGATTGTGGAGAGATATGCACAAAAGAGGGTGGAGAGCTCTCAACGTTTTCGTGCCCTTATGATTGGTGCATTTTCTTGTCATGCCCTTGTGATCTTTGTATTTCATTGGTGTGTGCCCACTCTATGATTTTTTTTCCATGTCATGCCATTGTGATCTTTGTGCCCTTTCTTTTTTATTTTGTTGTTTTTTCATGCCCTTGTGATCTCCATGCCCTTGCTTTGTGATTTTCTTCAAGGGATATGTAAATGTTCTTTTATTTTCATTCTAAACATGTATCTCTTTATATTTCCTTCTAAACATGTATATCTTAGAGATCTTTTTAAAAGTGCTTATTACATATTAGCACAACAAAAAAATTGATCTAGTTGCATACATATTCCAAAATTTAAATAATAAAACAATAAAGCTAACTCAACCTGTGCTAAGTGACTTACTTCAAGATCCTACACAAAAATAAATTAGACTAGGAAAAATGGGCAAAGTTCACAAGAAATTTTACAAAAACATATCATAGAAGATATTTTTAGAAAGAAACTAGCCATAACCTAGTTAAATGGGTCTAGTTGCTGATTAGCTAGGTTGATTACAAATTTTTACAAAACTATCATTAGATTAGGTGCAATAAAATGAACAATTAGTTGTTCTTAGCTAGCAGAATCAAATATAGTTTTCCAAGGTGATAAAATTGCATATCTAGATGCATCACTTGCATGTTAGGCATGAAGGACATTCCCCAATTTATAACGAATGTTTGGATACAAAGGCTCCATACATTGGCCCAACAATGGAAGCCAAAATGTCACATGCATGTATTGGCACACTCTCCATGTGAGGATCCCAAGTATCTATTGTTTTTGTTAATTTGAGAATCACTATATGATCCAGAATGTTATGAAGTACTTAAGTTGGTAGTAACTTATCCCATGTTTCCAAAAAACCTAGCATATGTTCAGGGTCCCTTGGCTCCTAGGAATTTGTAGCAGCTATTCTCACTATTGGAATAATAACTTTATTGAAGAGTTAAGTGTAAGGAGTTGAAGAAGCAAGTTCTTATGTGTAAATGTCATAATCACAAGGCTCATTCCCTTGTAGAAGCCTCTACCACAATGACATTACCTCTAAACCATGCAAAGTAGGTTGAAGTGGTTCCCAACCTTGAAACACTCTTATAAGCAATTGATACTTGTGATCATCGTAGTGAGACTATGCCAATACTTGAAACACTATTATAATCAAATGTAGATGCAATACATGAAAAATTGCACAACTTGTAGTCCTCTTGATATTTGGATTGTAAATTCTCAAAGACACTTGCAAGTGATTCCAATGTTATACTACCTACCGCAATACTTTCGTGGATTCTATCCAGTGGCTCCCATAATATCCTCTATGTTGTCTTCTTATTGTTTTTGTCATACAATCTCTTTCTAAAGCCACTTCTTCTCCTTCTCTTTATAAAGCCGCACCTCCTTCTCTCTCATGCCTTATATTTTGATTATCAAACTTCAGAATATCTTCCTCTACCATATCTAAAATCAACTTCACATTGTGTTGTAACTCTGGCATAGGTGTTTGATCATTGACAACTTTCATTTCAGCCCTTAAATTTTCAAGATTGGTCAACACCCTCACCTGCAGACTTCTCATGTCAAGCACTTTTTGTACTATTTCAACACCATGTTCTTGCTTCTAAGATAATAGTTCTTCAAGTATATTTTCTTGTAAAACATTAATTTTTTTGAACAATTGTATACTCTTAGAATGTGCATTGTTATTTTCATGCACATATGTATATATGTATGTATGTATATATATGTATGTATGTATGTATATATGTATGTGTATATGTATGTATGTATGTATGTATTAATGCAAATACATATATGTATGTATGTATGTATTTATGTATATATACATATGTATATGTATATACATGTATATATATACATACATACACACATATCTATGTTTCTATGTATGTATATATAGAGAGAGATCTTGTGGATTGTGGATTATGAATTATAAAAAAAAACAAAAAGAACATGACATTAATCACTCCCTAGTTGTTTTGATCGATTGTGGAGAGTTGTGCATGAAAGAGGGTGGAGAGCTCTGAACATTGGTGGAGATTAGTGAAGATCTAGGATTTTGATTTCATTCCCTTATGATCATTGCATTTCATTACCATACCATGCCCTTGTGATTTTTGTGCCCTTGTTCTACGATTTTCTTCAAGGAGAGAAGAGGTACCTATTTAAATGTTCTTTTTTTTTTCCTTCTAAACATATATCTCTTTATATTTCCCTTAGCATGTGAATAGAGAAGCTTCTCTTTATGTATATTTATGTGTACATATACATATAGACACACATATTTGTGTCTATGTATGTATGTATGTATGTATATAGAATCTTCTCTTTATGTATATGTATGTGTATATATACATACGTACACACATATGTGTGTGTCTATGTATGTATGCATGTATATATAGAGAGATCTTTTTAAAGGTTCTTATTACATCTTAGTAAAATAGAAAAATTGATCCAGTTGCATACATATTCTAGAATCCAAACAATAAAACAATAACTCAACCTATGCTAAGTGACTTACCTCAAAATCTTGCACACAAATAATGCAGACTAGAAAAATGGGTAGAGTTTGCAAGAAATTTTACAAAAACATTTCATAATAGATATTTTTAGAAAGAAACAAGCCATAATCTAGTTAAATGGGCCTAGCATTCTAATTAGCTAGGTTGATTACAAATTCCTATAGAACTGCCATCAGATTAGGTACAATAAAATGAACAATCATCTATTCCTAGCTAGCAGTATCAAATACAGTTTTCCAAGGTGATAAAATTGCATATGCAAATGCATTTCTTGCATATCAAGCATGAATGCATTCCCAAAATTATAATGAATGGTTGGATATACAAGCTCCCACTTAAACCTATAAGGGATGTACAAGGTTCCCCAAACCCTCTACAAAGAAAAAAGTACACAAATAACCCCAACAAGTCTCCAATGATTAGGATAGGTGTCTTAGGGTTCAACCAATTTTTGGTCCTCAAGTGACATCCAACACCCAAATCCCTCAAACTATCCTAGAGGCCTAATTAATTTCCTAGTAGCCCTATAATAACACAAAAGTGGACTTTCCTCTCAAATTTTCCAAAACACTCCCCAAAAGAACTATGGATTCAGATACCCATTAAGTCATACTACAACATATCAGAACAGTTCCATGTGTTAATTTGGACCATATCCTATTGTTACCATATTGTGGCTCAAAAATGCATGAAAAGAGGGAAATTTAACAAAGAAACTACAAGTTCTTGTATACCCAAGGCCCTAAACCCTGGACAATCTCCCCTTATGTTGTAAATGTTCCAAATCCAAAAGGAATTAGTCCCAAACCTTCTATAACCCCAAAAGCCCCAAATCAATCTCTAAAAACCCTCAAAGGTAGGGTTTTCTAAATCTCTACCTTCCAAGCACCATTAGACTCAATTGAAGGTTGATTCACCTTGTTTCCAACATACCAAAGCACTTCCAATAATTAGACACTAACCTCTAATGGCTAGAACTCTTGTTGCTTCTCTATAGCCATGAATTTAGTGCCTTTTGCTTCACAAACTCCAATTGTGATCACCAATCCTTAGAAATTATTGTCAAGACATTGTTAGATACATGATTTTTACATACTGTTACAATATCATTCCATAATAATCATACTCCTACATTCATGGAATGATCAACATTTCAAGTAGAAGCTTAAACTTGTTAATGAAAATAATGAAACCTTAAAGCAATGACAACAAACTTGAAAAGAATGAACTTCAAAAATCTCAGTGCATAAGGAATTGATCAAAAAATATGTAAAATGATTATGAGATCATAAGACTACAATAAATCAATGATAGTCAAGCCACCATGCACCAAATGCTTGAAAAATGAAGTTTTTATTGGCTCTCTTTACAGAGTCTATATAATTGATCAATCTCAATACTGCTCTCTCCATACATTACCTCAAACTTGGATTAATAGCATTCCTTACAACTATCACAACCAATTTGGATTAATTTCAATGCCTAAATATGCCTAAAACTCATTAAATCTAATTTCCCCCAAAATGGAACTAATTATTGGGATTCAAATACTTGAATTTCTCGACTTACAATTTATTGAATAAAATAACTAATTAACCCACTAAAATTTCCTATTAGGTTCTCAAGACTAATTTAACCAATCCTAAACCTTTCTAAGTCCCCTAAGGAACCAATTAACTCTAATATGTCATTATGCCCATATTTCACCATCAAAGATCCAAAGGTCCTTAACAAGGCCTTTATGATTCATTACATTTTTATCATCTTTAAAGCCTTC
This sequence comes from Cupressus sempervirens, assembly GCA_028749045.1. Classification (NCBI taxonomy): domain Eukaryota; kingdom Viridiplantae; phylum Streptophyta; class Pinopsida; order Cupressales; family Cupressaceae; genus Cupressus; species Cupressus sempervirens. The sequence goes on from CM053783.1 coordinate 616,695,365, forward strand.
TAAGGCCATGATTGGATTCAACACATGCCAATTGATTGGTTTAAACTCCTCCTTGCCTCTAATTCATATTTTTTCTTCTTTAGGAATCCTTGCATGTCCTGATGCTCCCATGTCACATACACTAGCCCAATAATGAAAGCCAAGGATGTAACCATCCATGTATTAGCACACTCTCCCTGCGAGGATCCCAAGTATCTACTGCTATAGTTAATTTGGACATTACTATATGATCTAGAATGTTATGAAGTATTGAATCTAGTAGCAACTTCTCCCATGTCTCTATAAAATATAGCTTAGGTTCAAGGTCCCTTAGCTCCCAAGACTTTGTAGCAACTATTCCCATCATTGGAAGAATAACTTTAGTGAAGAGTTGAGTATAAGGAGTTGAAGAAGCAAATTTTGCTTCTATGTAAATGGCATAATCATGAGGCTCATTCCATTGCAGAAGCCTCTACCACAATGACATTACCTCTAAACCATGCAAAGGATGTTGGAGTGATTCCCAACCTTGAAATACTCTTAAAAGCAATGGCAAAGAAAATGCAAATGCAATACATATATGACCATTATTTATGTATATGTATGTATGTATGTATGTATGTATGTATGTATGTATATGTATATATACATACATACACACATATGTGTATGTCTATGTATGTATGTATATATATAGAGAGAGATCTTGGCACAATAGAAAAATTGATCCAACTACATACATATTCCAGAATCCAAATAATAAAACAACAAAACTCACTCAACCCGTGCTAAGTGACTTACCTCAAGATCCTGCACAAAAATATTGCAAACCAAAAAAAATGGGCATAGTTCTCAAGTAATTTTATAAAAGCATATCATAGGAGATATTTTCAGAAAGAAACAAGCCATAACCTAGTTAAATTGGTCTAGTTGTTGATTAGATGGGTCGATTACAAATTCCTATAGAATTGTCATCAAATTAGGTATAATAAAATGAACAATCAGTTTATCCCAACTAGTAGGATCAAATATAGTTTTCCAAGGTGATAAAAATGCATATATATGTGTATGTATGTTTGTATGTATGTATATATGTATATATGTATGTATGTATGTATGTATATATGTATGTGTATATGTATGTATATATGTGTGTATGTATGTATGTATATATGTACATGTATGTATATGTATGTATATATGTTTATATATATGTATTTATGTATGTAAATACATATATATACATATGTATATGTATATGTATATATGTATATATACATACATACACACACATATATATGTGTGACTATGTATGTGTATATTTATACGGAGAGATCTTGTAGATTGTAGAGATCAATGGAGATCTAGGATTTCATTGTGGTGCCCTTGTGACCACTACATTTCTTTGGCGTGCCCTTGTGATCTCTATATCTCATTGCCATGCTCTTGTGATCTTTGTGTAGGTATGTATGTATGTATGTATGTATATTTGTATGTATGTATGTATACAAACAAAGAGATCTCTATATGTATGCATAAATACATACATACATAGACACACACATATGTGTTTTTATGTATGTTAATATACACATATGCAAGGGCACAAAGATCATAAGGGTATGAGAATGAAATGTAGAGATCACAAGGGAACAAAAATGAAATGAAATGATAACAAGGGCACAAGAAAAAAATCCTAGATCTCCTCTTATCTCCACCAAGGGCATGACAATGAAATTTCCACCAGAATTTAGAGCTCATAGCTCTCCACCAATTTTTAGAGCTCTCCACCCTCATTCAAAGCTCTCCACCCTATTTCACACGCAACTCTCCACAATCAATCAAAACAAATGGGGAATTATTTATGTCATGTTCTTTTTTTATATACTCATGTAGGTGTTGCAATTACAACACAAACGTCAATATTGCGACAACATAGAGGAAAATTGCAAAAAAACCATGAAAATCTACAAATTACCTTGCGGTTGCAATTTGACCCCAAATTTTGTAGTAAGAATTTCAGTTTGAAGATAGAAAAACTTGTGGTTGAGGTTCCTACTATTAAAAGATAATTATTTGATCTTGTGATTAAGAGTAGAGGAAGAAGAAAGGAAATTTCTAATGAGATGAAGGCTTATAACAAGAATGATTCATTTGATCCTGGTAGTTACAGTAGCAAGAGAAGAGTTGATATTTCTAATGATACAGTTGGTTGTAGTAGTAAGTTTGGACAAACTTCTAGGATGATTGATGAATAGGATTTGTGGATTAAGAATGCACATGAGGTTTTTGTTTTGAATTTCTTCAGATGTTAATAAGTCCTTTTAGAACACCCTATTTTTGAAACCTTGGTTGTCTAATGTAGGTGCATTCTTGGGCTATATTATCTTAGGCCCTACTTATAGTATCCCCTTAGGAGAATTCATAAACTCATGGCTCACTTTAATCAAGTTTCCTCTTCTCCATTCTTTAGGAACCTTAGTGATCCTATGGTTTCTCATGACCCTAATCCTTCTTTGGACCATGACTCTTCTCATTCATCTCATGATGAAGATGAGGCTTTAAGGTTTCCTCTTGAACAAGTTCATAAGATTTCTACTGCAATTGATAAAATGCATGATTGAATTCTTCAAGAGAATAACAATACTAATACTATGGTTGCTTTTGATGCTCTTAAGAAATTGATCTGTAATGATGGACATGGATCTTTTGCATGGTCTTCCTCACCTTGTCCACACTCACATTAAGTCTTTAACTCAAGGTGTATCTAAAATAGGAATGGCTTCATGTATCACTAGTGTTGAACCTACCTTGTCTCTTTCCAAACCTATCTCTAGCATTCCTTCTTATGTTGCTCCTATTGTGACTATTTATGTTGAACCATTTAATCCTCACATCTTACTATTTTTTCTCTAACTATGAGTGTTCCACCTACTTCATTTCCTATCTCACAACCTTCATACAATAGTGTTCCTTACACTTATCCTAATCCTCCTACTATGGTTCCTAATGTCCCTCCTATAGCACCTTTTATTCTAGCTAATTTTTACACTCTTCCTAGTGTGTCGAATGTGTCATTGCCACCTATTTCCTTTATTGATTCCACCATCATTAGTATTGCTCAAATTGTTTCTTCCTTGTAACAACAACTTGCTTCCCTTACTTAATCCAAGTTTAATGTCCCTACATGTGATATGGGTAGTCTTGCATAAAAATAATGCAAACTAGGAAAAATGGGCAAAGTTCACAAGAAATTTTACAAAAACATATCATAAAAAATATTTTTAGAAAGAAACAAGTCATAACTCAGTTAAATTGGTCTAGTTGTTGATTAGTTGGGTTGATTACAAATTCTTATAGAACTGTCATAAGATTAGGTATAGTAAAATGAACAATAAGTTGTTCCCAGCTAGCAGGGTCAAGTATAATTTTCCAAGGTGATAAAATTGCATATGCAGATGCATCACTTGCATGTCAGGCATGAACCAAATTCCCCAATTTATAATGAATGGTTGGATATAAAGGTTCCATACACTGACCCAACAATAGAAGCCAAGGATGTAACCATGGATGTATTGGCACACTCTCCTTGTGAGGATCCCATGTATCTACTGTTGTTATTAATTTTGGCATCACTATATGATCTAGAATGTTATGAATTACTGAAGCTAGTAGTAACTTCTCCCATGTCTCTAGAAAATGTAGCATAGCTTCAAGGTCCCTTGGCTCCCATTAATTCATAGAAGTTATTCTCATTGTTGGAAGAATAGCTTCAGTGAAGAGTTGAGTGTAAGGAGTTGAAGAAGTAAATTTTGGTTCTATATAAATGCCATAATCATGAGGCACATTCCCTTATAGAAGACTCTGCCACAATGACATTAACTCTAAACCATGCAAAGGATGCTGAAGTGGTTCTCAACCTTGAAACACTCTTATAAGTAATGACAAAGAAAATGTAGATGCAATACATATATTAATATTATTTATGCATATATATATTTGTATTTATGTATATATTAATGTATGTATGTATATACATATATACATATGTATATGTATATATGTGTATATATACATACATACACACACATATGTGTGTGCCTATGTATGTATATACACAGAGAGATCTTGGAACAACTTCAGAATTGATCCAACTGCATACATATTCCAAAATCCAAATAGTAAAACAATAAAACTCACTCAACTTGTGCTAAGTGACTTACCTCAAGATCCTATACAAAAATAATGTAGACTATAAAAAATGGGTAGAGTTCAACAATTTTTTTACAAAAACATATTATTGCAGATATTATTAGAAAGAAAGAAGCCAGAACCCAACTAAATTTGGTCTAGTTGCTGATTAGTTGGGTTGATTACAAATTCTTGTAGAACTGTCATCAAATTAGGTACAATAAAATGAACAATTAGTTATTCCTAGATAACAGGATCAAATATAGTTTTCTAAGGTGATAAAATTGCACATGTAGATGTATGTATGTATGTATGTGTATATGTATGTATGTATCTATGTGTGTATATATATGTATGTATGTGTGTATATATGTATGTGTATATGTATGTGTATATGTATGTATGTATGTATGTATGTATGTATGTATATATGTATATATGTGTATGTATGTATGTATATATATAGAGATATCTTGTGGATTTTGAAGATTAGTGGAGATCTAAGATTTTATTTCCATGCCCTTATGATTGCTACATTTTTTATCATGCCCTTGTGATCTTTGTATATGTATGTATGTATGTATGTATGTATATGCATATATGTGTGTGTGTGTATATATACATACATACACACACATTAAATTGTGCTTCCTAAAATTAAACTAAATATTAAATTGTGTAGGATGCCTCTTGTTACTTGAAGCAACCGACGAGGCAGAGGTCATAGGGTGAGAGGTAGTAGAGTGAGACAGGAGGATGGACCACCTCCACCACCACCACCTCCACCTCCACCACCACCTAACCTGAACTAGAACATTTTGGATGCACTTCAGACATTGATCAGTGTAGTTTAGCAGAGATTAGTACCTATGGTTTAGCCAAGTCAGTAGATTCCTATAGTGGAAGAAGAGGGGCCTAGAGGAGGTGGGCCTAGAGGTAGAGAGAGGACTAGGAGTCCCCCACTGATATAGTTAGAGGGGCAGGATGAGCATGAAGGTGAGTCAATACACCAGAGAAGACCCCCACTTGACAAACCTCCTAGACATGTAGGAGATGATATCAGGGAATTGAGTCGACTTGGGCCACCATTATTTATCGATTCTACTGAGGGACCAATAGCAGAGGCATGGTTGCAGAGCCTACAATGATGCTTTGGATTATGACCCTATGGGAGTAATCTAAAAGCATGCCTAGTAGTTCATCAATTGAGAGGAGATGCCTCCAATTGGTGGCATCAGGAGGAGACTATAGGAGGAGTGAGGATGGATACCCTCACATGGGAATCATTCCTAGAGAGATTCTGAGAGAGGTACTTGTCAGAGCATTTTTGATAGAAACAAATAGAGGAGTTTCATTCTCTTTATTAGAGAGGTCTTATAGTGGCTCAGTACAAGAGCAGGTTTCTCAAGCTCCTTCCTTATGTGGAATACATGAAGGACAAGAAACTATGAGTGCATCACTTTATCATAGGTTTGAATTTCTCACTTCAAGGTCCAGTACAGATGGCCTTCCCTACCACCTTCAGATAGGTAGTGGAGATAGCACTAGTGGCAGAGGATACTTGAGGTAGATAGGAATCATGTGATCGGTCTCAGAACCGAAACTCTACTCGAAAAAGACCCCCTTGGAAAGGGAATCAGAACTATACACCAGGGTCCTCTAAGGGCCAATAGTCTTAGTAGTAGCAATAGGAACCCTCATAAGGTTATCAAGGCTCTAGGCCTAGGCAGTGGCAGTCATAGCAGAATCAAAAAGTACATACCTCACAGTCATAGTCAGTGCAGACTCAACAGTCTTCCAGGGGTGGATACAGTGGGTCTAGTAGGTCAGGAGGCCCACAACAGTCAGGATCACAGGATACATGATCTTATACCCAAGGACCATGCTACACTTGTGGTGGCATGGGTCACATAGCTAGAGAGTGTCCACAGGGACAGTCATCCAGTGGTCAGGGAGGGGCTTTTTCAGAGCCGACAGTTGGAGACATGGTTAGATCCCACAGAGTTTTTGTAGTAGTTGACAATCGCTAGATTGAGCATCAAGCTATAGTTATTGAGGCTATAGGTGGAGTTGGTCAGACAGTTAGCACTAGATCCTATCCATATTATTGCTCGACAGACCCTAGCTCCTTGAGGTCAAGAGCTGGACCAAGTTAGGGTCTAGTGGGAATGTTATGATGAGGTCATGATTTCTTGGGAGGATGTAACACAGATGCGATCTCAATACCCTTATCTTTTGATGAACTCTAGGAGGAAGTTCATGCCTAGTGGGGGAGGATGTGAGGCCTCACCCCGACCCTTTGTAGCCTTAGTTGTTACTTTATCATTTTGATACTCACGACTCGAGATGTTGAGACATTATCTGATGCTTAGAACATATTATATTATTTCATGCTGTGTGATGTTATTTTTAGATATTTGATGTTTGTCATTTAATGTTTTATGTATATGTATGTTGATAAAATCAGTAAATGTAGGATTGATACTTTGATTTAAGAGATTTTAAATGGTTAAGAATTAAGTAGGATGAAAGAAACCTTGATTGATGTATGTTTCAATTTATGTGAATTTATGATACAGATATATATATATATATATATGTACATGTGATTTTATGGGACTACTAATGTATGCAATGAGTGTGCAGATATTTTAGCTGAGAAAATTGACAAAGGAACAGAACTGATCTCTATGTGCTAATTTTGGAAACCTTGTTGTTCGTAATTCAAGTATTTTAATTGTGAGATGTATGTATGTATCTTTCTATGATCATTAAATGTTAATGTTCGTAACTGTGCTCTTGTAGTGTTGCTTGACACTCGTGAATTGTTTATGTTCTTCAATGTGCTAATTAGGGTTAGTTGTGTAACCTTTGGACCTAGGTAAAATTTAGTTAGTGTCAGTTTGCTAATTTGGTTCTTAATTGAGTTTAGTCATCCCTATCCGGATTAGTGCTTAATCTGCCTTTCTAGAGTTGTTAGATGGTCCTAATTATCCCTAGCCTTTGTTTGGCTCTAAACCTATTCCTAAGGCTTTAAAACTTAAAATATTTATACCCAAGGGGTATGGCTATGAGTTGGGGGTCTTTTCCAACCCCTAAGCCCCTTTTATTGACTTTTGAGGTCACTCAAAAAGTCTCTTTTTTCCTTTGTGCGAAAATTGACTATGGCTACCATGAGTTGTCTCATCTCACCTCCACTTAGTGATTAACCATAGTGTGGGTTGAGTTAGGAGCTTCTAGATTTGTAGGTGGGTGGGAGAAGTTATTGCTCCTTTTGGTGGTTGGGTTTGAGGTTTATTTAGAGGCCCTTCTTGGACTAGTTGAGGTTGTTACCCAATCTCTACTTTTAGAGAGGAGACTTAGAAGATTGAAGGATTTATCATCTCCCTTGTTCAAATTTTCATGTTTGTTTCATGCTTATGCTACCTTGTTGTTGTTTAAATGCTTGTATGTATGTGGGTATGTTGGGAAGGTTTGAAAACCATGCTTTTGAATGTTTTCCGTTCATGTTTATGTTTTATTTTTCAAATGTTCTTGCATGGGTGTTTTGGCATTACTCACCCTTGGAGAGGGCAGAAGTGGCCAATTTCAGGAAAGGTCATTTTAGTTGGACTCCAATAGTGTAGAGTCTCTTCTCAAGATGAGAAGAGGGAGAGAGGGTAGGGTGTTATGGGCCCCTACCTGTCAACACAAACCACGTATGAGTTTTGGCATGTAAGAATGGAAGTTCTTGATTTATAGCCCTGATTGGTTACCTAATTTGGTGTTGTTTCTGACATCTCCTATTGGAAAAATTCACCTTTCCCTAGTTTTGATTCATTGTGAATCCTATTGTGAAAGCCTTGTATGAATATGCATGTTTGATTTGTTTCTTGGTCATGCTTGTGGTCACCTGATCAGATTCTGTTCCCTCCATGGTTCTAGAAATGTGTTGCAGAAATTGTTATGAATCCCTTGATGAGGGTCATGAATAAATTCAATTAAATTGTTGTAATTTGGGATTGATATCCTATGTAATTTTTATTTCAAACTTTGTTGTAATGGCAACGAAGTCGGGTTTTCTTCCTAGTTGTTTCTCGACTGAGCCTTTGAATCAGGTTTGCCAATAAAATTGGTGATTGAATATAACTATTTATCATGTGATTTAATCATAATTTTCAATTACATGGATGCACATAAAAAATACGATGAAATGATGATGGTTTAGTTAAGCAAAATTTTCAAGTTTCCTTATATGTTGAAAATGAAAATTATGTTACGGAAAGAAAAAAAAAAAAGGGATATGGTTGATATATTTCAATTCAAGTCTGTTTAGGAGATCAAATAAATCTAGTATTTTATGACACAACTATTGAATCTATGTTTTTAATCCATTCAAAAATATACACCTTAAAAAAAAATATATTGCTTTGTAACTTTACTTAGAAAAATTTGACAAAAATTTTTTTTTTCCAAGAGAGTAAAAAAACTCTCTAGTTTTTGTATGGAGGACCAAATTTAAAGTGTTTCTATTGTGACAGAGAATCTTGAAGAATCTTTATTATATTTAAAGAAATATATAAAGTTGTTTTAAATATTTAAATAAATAACAAATGATAAATCTATATAAAAATATATCCTAATATCTTTCTACCCACTTTGCTTTATGCATTTAACCCCCCCACCTTACTTGGCGCCAGCCTTTGGTGATGTGTTGGTAAAGTTTTGTAGCAAAGTCAAATTATGCTACCACATGGTGATGTCACTGTACCTCCACCCTGTTCTTGGAATGCGTTGGCCCTCTTGTCATGGTTAATATTGAATTTTTGATAGACTTGTTTAAAGTCTTGTTTTCCTCCATCTTAAATCTCATTGTCACCTTGCTAAGGGAGGGTTTGCGCTTGATCCCCTTGGGTAGAGCGCTGTAATTAGTAGCAGTGCTTGGAAATGCATAGGGTTTGGGGGTTTGGGAGGTCGATGTGACTGGTGGGAGGGGGGGAATAGAGTGGGAGTTAAGGGTTAGAGTAGGGTTTAAATGTTAGTATAGGTTAGTGTTAGTAATAGGTGTTAGGTGTTAGGGATTAGTGTTAAATTAGTTTAAATTTTAAGTTATTTTAACTTTAGCATGTTAGTATAGGTGTTAAGTTAGTTAGTATATATTATATTATGTTTGGTAGTTACTTTTTGTTGTTAATTAATTATTTTAATTAGTTAATTTTAAATGTAATTTAAGATGTTAGTATGTTATTTTAATTTTTAAAATGTTATAAAGTTTGCATTAAAATTAGTTTCTAATGTAATTTAGTTTGGACTATAGTATTGGAGTTAGTTTTAATTTTATTTAAGTTTAAAAGTTTTAAGTTATATTTTTAGTTTCATCTTTAGGATTAGTTGTTTTTAATTATGTTTGTTTAATAGTTATTTTTTTTTATAGTTATTGCTTTAAATTTTATAGAGTTACATTAAAATTTGATTATCATATAATTAAGGTTAGAATTATGGCTAGTTTGTTATTAGATTTAGATAGTTTAATTTTTAGATAAATTTAGTTGTTAATTAATTTAGAAAGTTATAACTTAATGATTAGCTAAAAGATTAGTTAATTTTAATATTAATGTTAAATTAGTCTTTGAAAATATATTAGTGGTATTAGTTATTAATATGATTTAGTTAGTTAGTTTAAATTTAAATAAGTTTAGATTTATGCTAAAATTATGTAATGTTATTTTTAATTAATAAAGTTTTTTTGTTAGTTAATAGGTATTAGATTAGTTAGTTTAGTTTTAAATTAATTTAGTTGTTTAATTAATTTAGAAAGCTTTAATTTTATAATTAGTTAGAATTTAATTAGTTGTTAGTTGCTTAAATTTAAATTTGGTAAGATTTTGATAATTAATTATTATGTTAAAATAGTCAAAATGTTTAAAGTTAATAAATTTTATATATATATATATTCAATTTTTATTCTAGTTAATTGTTTTTCTTTATCGATTAAATTGTCAATCGATAATTGTCTAAGAGATTTACAGTTGAACTTGATTAAATATTTTCAATTAATTTTAAACCTAAATTCAATGACATTGTTATTTAAATAATTTTTAATATATTTTTGAGAAATTAATGAAATAACTTGATTAATGATCGATATCAATCTTTTAACGAAAGTTTCAAAATCTTAACGATGTATTCCTCCACAAGAGTTTATAAACTTAAGATGTAATGTAGAAAACCTTTACTTAAACTGTGATCACAACCTTATCAACTTAGAGCATTTTAATTATACTTTAAAAAAATTTGGGTGCTTTTGCCCACGTAGTTTGGGCATGACAAATATGGACTTCCCTTGAGAGTAGCAGGAGGCAATAAGGACATTCTAGGTACTTTAAATTTTGATCCTTTCTTAAAGATTTTAGATGTTAATGGGAAATTTATATGTTAGTAGGGGGGGCACAAATGAGCTTCAACCTTTACATACTTGTCCCTAATTAGTAGAGAACATTAAACTATTCTTGAAACCAAGTGAAGCTCAACATTAACCTATGATTGCATGACAACTAATTGTGTGAATCTCTTGGTTTCAGGCAATGTAGAAGGATGTCATAGTTCAATATGCAATTTCAATTCATATGCATATGACATCAGGTGGAGCTAAAAAATACAACAGGTTTTCATTTTTGTTAGAGGTTTTTAATTAGGTATTTTAAGTTATAGACCATCACAAACATTGTAACTTTGACTCTTATAAGAAAAGTTAATGTCCTCAGCATGCAAGAAAATTAAGACTTTCTATGTGTTGGCTTGTTGAGGACATTCTCTTGGCCATAATAGCTGGAGTTCTAATGTTCATGATGGTCTATAATTTTAGAAATTTAATAAACCTGTTAAATAAATGTAACCGTGCTATAGTTTTTCAGCTTCTCCTATTGTACATGCATATAGAACGTAGTTGCACATGCATTGTTGATTTAGAGTGGCATAATCTTATTTTGGATGTGATAGAAAAATGACATGCACTAGAAGATGGGAAAATGATGTCACTTTTGCAGGTTTGGAACCTTTTTTTGTACTTTAAAGATTAATCTTTTCTTAAAAAATGTAGATGTTAATGGGGAATTTAGATGTTGGGGGGGTGAGACAAATGAGCTTTCAACTTCACATGGTTGGTCCTAATTAGTAAAAAATATTAAACTATTCTCGAAACTAAGTGACACTCAACATTAACCTATGTTTCAATGAAAACTAACCATGGGAATCTCTTTATTTCAAGAAATGCAAAAGGAAGCCATAGTTCAATATGTAATCTCAATTCATATGCATATGACATTAGGTGGAGCTAAAAAATCCTAACAAGTTTGCATTGTTGTTAGAGGTCTTTAATTAGATATTTTAAGTTATAGACCATCTTGAAAATTATAACTTTGACTCATATAGGCAAGGGTAATGTCCTTAACATGTAAGAAAATCAAGAATTTCTGTGTGTTGGCTTGCTGAGGACATTCTTTATTCCATAATAGGTAGAGTTCTAATGTTCATGATGATCTATAATTTAAAAAAATTAATTGACCTATTAAATAAATGTAAAGGTGGTGGGTTTTTTCAGCTCTACCTATTGTCCATGCATATAGAATTCAATTGCATGTGCGTTCTTGATTCAGAGTGATATTCACAAGTTTATCAAATCAATGATATGATATTAATTGGGAATTTATTAATGGAATGAATGAATTTTATTTATGAATGAATGAATTTGATGTTAATGGGGAATTTAGATGCTGGGGGGATGGGGGGGTGTTAGTGGGGTCGAATGAGCTTCCACCTTCATTTGGTTGATCCTGATTAGTAGAGAATATTAAACTATTCTTGAAACCAAGTGAAACTCAATATTAACCTATGATTGCATGACAACTATCTATTTTAATCTATTAGTTTTAGACAATGTAGAAGGATTCCATAGTCCAATATGCCACTTTAATTCAAATAGCTTTAAAGTTTTCATAATATAACCCTATACACAATTATATGTGAATGATAACCAAAATAGATTGATTTGATAACAAAAACATGCATCCACACAGATGCCACATCTACAAAGGACACAATTATATTAATTGGAACTTATATGGAAAATGATTAAAAATAAGGGTCTTATATGATTGCAAAGATCCTCTTTGGGATCCCAGTATGGGTAAGACTTCCTTGGCTCCCGTTAGAGTTACAGCCAAAGGATATTGTGCATATGATAGTTTAACTTTTGGGAATTTTGGTGTGTCCTCCATTGGAGAGGAAGAATAAAATGGTGATTTCTTGAGCTCATATCTATATTGAACTTGATTTGAATAAACCATTACAAAAAATATGAAAAGTTGGGTTGTCTTCACCTCATAGGTGCAATAAGTCAATTATGAAGCTCTACATATATAATATCACATATGCCATGAGTAAGGACTTCTGTAAAAAAAAAAATGCCAAATCTATTTCTAGAGGGACTCCTCTAAGAGATGCTCCATCCAATAAAAAACCCTCATCTACAACCAATGAACCAGTGTTAGAACATGATCCAATAACTACCTTCAAAGGCCTTATTATGATCTATCAGAGAAGAGAAAACCAATGCCAAAGGATGTAAGTCCAATGACTTCAAAAATCTAGGAAGGTCAAAGTAAAATGAATTTCCAAGAACTTGAAGATTATAACATGAATCTTTAGGTAATTTACTTCATTTACAAACACATATATTTTAATCACTAGAATTAGTCTATCTCGTATTCTTTCCAAAGAATCATCAAATTTTTGGACCTTAGAATTTCCACTTTTCATATACCTCTCTAAATTCAAAGCCTTATTCAAAAACATTCTCCCAATATCATGCTTGTAGAGTTTTGATAAAATCCCAACACCACATTATCTCATAAATAGTGACTCTCTTAAAAGAGTAAGCTCTCAATCATAGCCCAAGGACATGATAAAACCCACCCAATACTTTGTAGAAAAAACACCTCCATCTATTGTGATCATGTCATACCAATTTCTTTTAATTCTAAACACAAAGAGAACCCCCATTAATTTCCCTTTTCATGCCCCACAACCTCCAACCTCCCTCCCCAATTATGCTAAGTTTCACTATGAGGAGTGCATAATAAGAAAAAAAAAATGGTGGGAAATTTGTTGAAATCCTATCTTATGTAATCTCCTTAAAATGCCTTCATTGTATTATTCATCCACACCTAATAAATATTACAAAATATCTCCCTCAAGGCTCACTCTTGATGTAAACTTTTTATTTAAATTAATTATATGTATAGGGTTGATTAACCACATCCCTAATTTCATATTAGTGCAAAAATACCTTTGATATTTTGATTGCAAATTATACACTCTTCATTTAAATTCCACTAATTTGCAAGCTCCTCAATTGCTTGGCTATGCACCTATTAAAAGGAGGGTCTACCTTCTCAAGCATGTCCAATCATGTCATTCACCCATAACATCCCTCTACTTTGAATTCATCTCTAATGACTCAAATTCACACATCCACGTTGTAGGCTTGTCTTCAAACATTCAATTATATAGTGTTCTCGATATCATATATATTTTGATTTCAAATTATACACTCTTCCTTTGAACCCCACTAATTAGAAAGCTCCTCAATTCTTTGGTTATGCACCTATTAAAATGAGGATCTTCCTTCTTAAGTATGTCCAATCATGGCATTCATCCATAAGGTCTCTCTACCTTGAATTCACCTCTAAAGACTCAAATTCACATATCCAAGTGGTAGGCATGTCTTCAAACATTTAATTATCCACATATAGTTTTTTTAGTCAACTAAATTATATATTACACACACACACACACACACACACACACACACACACACACACACACACACACACACACTTATCACTGATTTCATCTAGGTGTTACTCATAGAGGTGAAGCATTCAAACTTCTCAAAAGGGTTCCCCTCCCAAGACTACTTCAGCATGGGTACATTTAACTACGAAGTTCACTCCATGGTTAAGATCACTTTTCTTGCAACCCAATTTGCAAAACCTTCAATAAGTGTTGTGCCTAATGAAACATTAATTAGAAATCCTCCTAAGCTTGTCCACTGATAAGTAGGAGATATTTTAAAAAAAAAATCAAATTATGGTATTGTTATCGAGATTCAACTATGTAATTTTTTTGAAACAAACTCATTGACCCATGTTTCATGAGTAGTCACTCAAAAGAACCCATCTCTTATTATTATGAATGGAACACTGAATACTCTACAAATCTAATTCATGGTATAAAAACTTACTATTTAAATAGTCTCTTAAAAGTGTCTTACTATAATATTTGATTTCTTTCATACTCAATCAAAATTAGTTGTTTAAAAAATGTAACTACTTAATTGAAAAATGTAATTCTTTTTAATTTATTTTCTAAGCAAATTAGAGATTAGAAAAAAATAGTTTATTGCTTATGCACAATTTATCTACAAATATTAATCAAACTTTTATTATTAAACTTCTAAATATTTTATATATTTTTAAATATTTATTTTACAAATTATTATTAAATATTATTTAAATAAAAATTATTGATAAATGCATTTTAAAATAAAATTTATATGTAACATGGCATGTAAAGAATACAAATATTCTCTTGATGACTGTCACATTCAAATGATTATTCTAATTCATACAAAAATCTGAAAAATATAGAATGAGCACCTTTTATGTAATCGTTGAAAAAAAGTTTTATTTATTATTATTATTTTTTAAATGTTCTTTCAATCTTATGGCTGTTGAAAAAGATCTCAATTCCATCACATCTATTTATTGGCCATTCTTGTACAAAATAGGGTAAATTTCATCTTTTCAGTATTGCTTTTGGTTTTAAAAAATTTTCTTGCCCCATATCCTTTTTTCTTGGGGTCTGTGGGAGAAAGGAGAAGGGCATCTTTGCCAAGGCTAGAGTTGCAACAAACAAGATACGATAAGTATATCTCTTCTCCACTTCTCATTTTTAAGCTTATTAATGTAATTGTTTTAGTTCTATTTTTTTCTAATAGAAGTGCATAATAATCACTTTCTTGCCTGCTTGGAAACCATATGGCATTTATAAGAAAAAACATCTAAATTATGCTCTGTTCACATAGTTTCATTCTTCCTCACATGTTTTTATTTTTAGAATGTCCATAACTAGAAGATTTGAAGGATTTATTTACTTGCTTTTTTTTTTTTTTTTCTGTAGTAGTTGTGTTCAAATTAAGCATCTAAATTAGTAGATTGAAAGGATTTATGTACTTAGGTTCAATATTCTGCTTGTATATGGGTTCACAACTTCAGAATATGTTTATTTCTATTTTAGGTTTAGGGGTTTATGTGTTTGTTCATCTTTCATTGAATTTTCTTATCATTTTACTCATCATAGACATGATACAACTTGAAATTATTGCTTTAATTTGTTTCAAGATTCCTTTGGTGCCTTTATTTTGACCTAGAGGACTCATTTGTTCATACCGTACCTTAAATGCTTATACTTCATATAAGTTGTTTATACACAAATGACTTACTTTTCATAGCTTCTTTAAATGCTTGTGTTTATTGGTTTCGTATGTACATGTGGAGTAAGAGAAATTAATTTCCTTGAACAATCTTGGTGTCCAAATAAAAGAAATCTGAAACCAAATTCTCTTTAGCCTGATGCAACCACATTACTTCCCAAATCTAAGTCAAGGAAATATAAAAATCCAGAAAATAAAGAGATGGGACAAGGGTCTGTACCAAACAAATTATCCTTACAAGAAAGAAATGCTTGTTTAATTCTATTCTAGGGAGCTTCAGTAGCCGTAGAGATCAGTTTGTTGAAATTTGTGAAATTTTGATATGGGAAAATCATCTGCAATGTTTCACATGAAGTTGAAATTTATAGTGAAAAAGGAAATTGATCATTTACCTTTGAATGTTTTTATAATCTTAAAGTAACTTATTTTTAAGAAATTCTCATTTCTGTGTTATGTATGGGTAAATTTTGGATTTTGAGTATTAAAAAAAAATCTGCTTCAATTGAGTGAATAAAAAAGTAACAGAGTATCAAATAATTATCTTTTATCTTTTGGATTTGGTTGTGGTTTAATTGTTTTCTTCGGTGAGGGTAGCTAGTGAGATGGAGGCTACAAATGGAAAATGACACAATTCTTCAATTGTTGTTGCTACAATATTGTAGACTTTGTGTTTTTTTTTGGCTCATTTCATCACAATATTAGGAATTATTGATACCCTTGATAGCATTTTTGCATGAAAATGATTTGAGTCTATTAGTTCTTGTGCCTTGTCAATGTAGAAAAAATAGTGATCTTTAGTCAAAGATTGTCAAAGTTAGTATGGTAAATCTCATTTTCTTTTCTATGACAGACATAAATGTCAAAATGATATGAATTGGTATATGGAAATATATAAATACAGCTGAAGATCTGAAGACACCCATCATTGATTGTTGAACTTTGTCACCCTTCTTCTTTAATCTACACCTTTTTTAATGGTATTGAGAATGATGATAGATCCTAGGCATTTCTAGTTTTCTTTGTCTCCCAGTAAATCAAAACACAACATGAAAATCCAAAAACCCATCAACTTCCTATGCACCCACCAGTAATCACTTTTAGGGTAGTAATATTTTGTCCAGCTCAAATATCATAACCTCTAATATTAAATCAAAGAAGATGAAAATAATCTAGGGCTGTAAAATTATGTTCAATACAAGCACCATGCCCAACTGCCCTTATTAAATAAGAGAAGTTAAAAATAATCTAGGTCATAAAATGCTACTCAGAATAAAAACCTTGTTTAAATTCGGTCTAAGAATAGAGAATATTTCTCCATGATCTGTTTTCAATCTTTTACAAGGATGTGCATAATAGCCCTGTTGATAGAGACTTGAGACCAAGGAATCCTCAATGGAATTAAGATAAAAACTATTTTTTTCAATAGTCCATGATGTCTCAAATAATGTGGGATCTTCCAATAACTTTAAAACACACACCCAATTGTAAAGATTAAAGGAGACTCATTTGAGTTAGAGATAACTTTATAAAGCCCAATAGAAAACTTAGCAAGAACTACATAAGCTCTATAAATATTTACACAAGATCCAGAAGCTTATACAATAATGTGAGGATTTATATATTTCCTTAACATTGCTAGCCATATCAATAATTCTATTTACTATTTTTGTCTTGTTTTGAAGCACGGAATAACCCACAATTCAAGAATCTAAATCGTGTAACTTTTGAAAAAGAATAGAATTTAGTTTATGCAACTTTATATTCAAAATCATCCTTTCCAATTAGAGAAAAAAGAAAAGACCATGTCTGATACATTATACTAGGTTAGCATGCTGCTAATGATTCAAGAGTTCCTCATTATCCTTTCTCATGATTTGGGCATTACCCACAAATGTGAAAGATTTACAACTTGAATACTCTTCAGTCTTATAAATGGCCTCATCTCACAATCCATCAAACCATTCATTACACCCAAAAATTCTCACTTTTATACTATTGAATTGTTACATTTATGCTTTACTATTTTCCCTTTTCATCATAGTCCAAGATGTTAATTAGGGGATGAGAATTGCCAAAGCTCTATAATATGTGACTAGTTCTAGTATAAATCAGCCATGAATTTTAGCCAATGAAAATCAAATCTGCTAGCCAGTCTGCATTCCCTTTTTAAAATGGTACTGGTTTATCTAAACATTTATTTATCTTACCTTGTTTTAAAAGGAAAATTAGTTGGCTAGTACAGGACAACATTATCCTTGGTTTAGTTCATCTATTTTATCACTAGTTAGAGAATCTTAGAATAATTACTGTGCAAGTATGATTGCAAACATCTTCTATAGCACGAAAGATGAGATTGAATTAATTGATTGATAGTTATTGGCTATAATTTAGGAACCAATTTAATTTTAGTGTGAAATGGTAGTTTTGTGATAAGTTTGATATTTTGATTTAGAATCTTGTTTACTATAGCTAGCCAACAGTTCATCTAGAAAGTGATATTTTATACATATTGTGTGTAGTAAAAGAATAGTTTAATATTTTTTGTGTTAGTGTCCATTAATATTACTGTTAATATTTGACCAATCTCAATTTAAACTAATCATTTTTAGCCAATGAAAATCAAATCCACATTCCCTCTTTAAAATGACTTTTTTGTCCACTGGTTTATTTGAACATTTATTTATCTTGCCTTATTTTCAAGTTAAATTAGACAACAATATAGGACATTATCTTTGTTTTGGTTCATTTGTTTTGAAGTTCTAGAAATACCAATCTTCTATAGTCTTTTATAATTTTACTAGATTTCTAGAAGTTACTTCAAAAATGGTTAAAAATTGTCTATACCACTTGTTTGAGCTATTATATAGAATTAAAATAGAGGAAATCATTTGCAGCTAGAATTGAATATCAACCAATTTATTTGAAGTATGAAATAATAGGATCAAAATCATGCCACTAGTTTAGTGATTGTTTTGAGAATTTGATCTAAGATTTTTCATTTCTCTATAATTGGCATGTTGTTTATCTAAAAAATAATATTTTATACAATTTTTTTGGTATCTTTTCATCTATTTCTATGATCAAAATATAGAGTAAAGTACATACTATGGAGGAAAATAGGTTTATTTATTAGCACTAATGTCACTATTTTCATGACAAATTCATTAGTTGTGTTATAAAACTAAATCAACTACTTCAATGAATGGTTGAGGAGGAAGGAGAAGAGTGAGGGAGAAAGGGGATAGGGGAGAGGATGGAATGAGAGGGAGTGGGAGATATTAAGACAAGGGAGAGGGAGAGGGAGGGAGAGAGAGAGAGAGATAGATAGATAGATAGAGAGAGAGAGAGGGGGGGGGGGGGGAGGAATGGAGAAGAGATAGAAAGATGTAGAGGGATGGAGAGAGAGGGAGAGGGAGAAAGAGGAGGAGAGGGGATAGAGAGAGGGAGAGAGAGAGAGAGAGGGAGGGAGAGGGAGGGAACGAAGGAGCAAGGGGTGGGGAGAGACAAAAAAGGATATGGGGAGAGGATGGAATGGATAGAGAGTGAGAGTGAGGAAGGAAGTATAAGGGGGAGGGAGGGAGAAGGAGATGGAGAGAGAGGGGGGAGGGGGAGAGAAAGGAAGTTGGGAGGGGTAGAAAGAGAGGGAGTGGAAGATGAGGGAGGGGAAGAGTGAGGGAGAGAGGGAAAGGGAGGTGGAGGGAGGGAGATAGTGCGAGAGAGAGAAAGAGAAGGAAAGGGGGGGGAAGGAGGGAGGGGGTAGGGAGGAAGCATATCAAGATGATGGGAAGAGGGAGATGGGTGGGGAGAGATAAGTGGAGGTGGAGAGAGGCAGAAATGAAGGGGGAGGAAGAGGGAGATAGAGGGCAAGAGATGAATAGGGGTAGAGAGAGAGGGAGATGGAGGTAGAGAGAGGTATAGAGGGTGTGGGGAGAGACTAGGGGAGATGAGAAAGGGAGGTGGAGGGGGAGAGAGAGAGAGAGAGGGGGGGGGGAAGAGAAGAGGAGGGAGAGGGGAAGATAGGAAGATAATGGAGAGTGAGGGAGGTGGAGGTGGAGGTGGAGACAGAATAGGGGGAGAGGAAGGGATGAAAGGAGCAAGGGAGGTGGAGGGGGAGAGAGAGAGGG